>AFRA01000257.1:0-37237 GCA_000223055.1 Claviceps fusiformis PRL 1980
TCTCTCTCTCTTTTCTTCTCTCTCTCTCTCTCTTCTTTTTTTTTTTTTTTTTTTTTTTTTTTTTTTTTTTTTTTGGAAAGATATTTCTTTCTCACACTCCTTTCTTTATTTCGCATTCGCCGTCTACCGTTTCCTGTCAATCCTTTTCTTTCTCCATCTTTTTTTTTTCTTTCAACAACCAAACGAGCCATGAAGTTCGTACATGTCGTGGCCGGGTTCTCTGGCCCGCTCCTGGCTCTCAGCGGCCAGGCTGCCGCGGGAAACCCAGCAAACTTGGAGATCACCGAGGTGCAAAAGGTGACAGATGAGAAAGAAGGCACTTTCCGTCCCTTTGTGGAATTCGCCCTGGCAGGCCAATCCATGAGAGGACTTCTTGATACCGGAAGCAGTAACTGGAACGTCCCCAGGACAGGAAGCAAATTCTGCAAGGTCGCCGGCGCTCAGTGCGATCCAACCACAACAGGCTTCAAAGCTGGATCACTCGACCTTGCAAAAGCCGGGAAACAGGTTCGAGACCTGAAGATGACTTTCAACGACTCCTACACCGGAGGCGCTTCCTTCATCGGCAGATTCATGGAAGCTCCTCTTCAGGTTTCCAAGGGAGGCAAGGCTGTTCCTGTGCAGATTGGCCTCGTAGAGGACGGCGGCGTGCCTGAAGGTGAAGTCAGCTTCCCCGTCTTGGGAGTTGGCCCTGTTGACGGGGAGTTTGTCGAAAAACCCTATGACAATGTCCCCGCTCAGTTCAAGCAGGCTGGAAAAACAAAAGTCAACGCTTTTGGACTGCATATCGGCGACTTCCGTAAGTACACCTACAAACCTGCTTCTGCCAACCCTCGTCAGGCATCCCCAAGGAGACTGTAACTGACCATTCACTTTATCCAGGTTCTCCCCACAGCGGATCACTCGTATGGGGAGGATACGACGCGGCCAAGATCGAGGGCCAGCTCAAAGCCGCGCCCATGATGCAAACCGACGACGGAGCGTTCCCATTCTACACGGTTGAACTCAGTTCCATCCGATTGAGCCCCGTCCCAGGCTCGCACACGAAAGCTGCGCCCCCAGCACAAGGCCATCATGCGCAACAGAAGAATGAGAAATCCCAGGCAAGCTCAAACAAGGGGAAGCAGGGCGCGTCTAAGCAAATCAAGGTTGCTTCCAAGACATTCAAAGCCAAGCCCGGTAACGCCGCGGCTTACTCGCATACGCACAACAAATTGTCGGCCAAAGCCATCTTCCGCCGAGAGCAGGCTGGCAATCTTCTGTCCAACGACGTGCCGCCCGTCGTTTGGCTGGATACTGGCGTCCCCGCCATCATGGTGCCTACGGGAACGTACAACAAATTGAGGGAATTGCTTGATGCCAAGTCGAGCAAGGACGCCGATTTCCTGGTCGATTGCAAGCGCATCCAGGGTGTGAATCTTCTCGTTGGCATGAACAAGGAGGCCATTCAGATTCGAATTCCGCTTGACTCCATGCTGTCTCCAAGAAAGGCCAACGAGCCCTGCAACCTTCAGTTTGGTGAAGTCACGGCTCAATCGGGAGGAACCGCGGTTCTGGGCGCACCGGCACTGCAGCACATGTACGTCGTCTTCGACAATGATTCCAAGTTTCTGTCGATCGCACAGGCAAAGACGAACCCCACTGGTCAGGACATTAGAGCCTATGTTCCCGTTAAGCATGCCTAGAGGATTGATGTTGTAGGGGGAATGGTGATTGTGGTGATTTGTGGGGGGGGGGGGTGTGGCTGCGTTCTGCGAGCCTATTTTTACCTATTTTCTGTGAATCCAGTATAGTATTCAATACAAATTGACGGTATAATCGAGGGCAATTGATGTGTATCTCGAAATCCAGACCTCGTGATGCATGTCGATCAATTCGAAAAAGCAAACGGCGCCGGAGAAGAGTAAAGGCAAGTCGACCATGATTTTCCTCGCGAATGTTGTTGGGATCAAAGGTGGGCTCTGTGGACGAGGAACGCTTTTACCGTGCCAGTCTGGACACTGGGCACTGTGCACTGGGCAGTGCCTCCGAGACTCACATGCAGTCGGTCCAGTCCCACATACAACGCCGCCAACATACGCCCACCAGACACAAGCATCAGCTCCGATGCCATCAACGAAGCAAGCTGCGATTGAGCACGGATTTATTGGCAGCGTCTCCCATCCCAGAATGCAAATCCACATCCGAAATCCACACCTGCCAGCTCCCGAGTCCCACAGCATCATCCACGTCGCCGTTCCCGTCCTTCGTCCCGACGCGTCCACTTGCCGAGGCCACCTGCCGCCGCCATGGCCGCCTTCCCGGACCTGACGGACGCGTGCGAGCGGGCCAAGCGTCGAAAGGCCTGTGGCGATCTATGGTTTCCGACCGTGCTGCTGAATCTCGAGGCCAAAAAGCTCTTGCCGAGCCAAGGAGATCAGAAATGGCAGATTGCACCCTACGATCATGGTGCGGGATTTGACCGGTGAGCTGGTGGCACTGAGCAGCCAGGTTGCCATGATGACGAGCATGCAGCGCTACAGGGGCAATGGTAGGGCTAGTGATAAGAAGGCGTTGCGGCCTTGTGGACGACGGGCATTTTACTGGCCTTTACTGCCTTTTAAAAAAAATCAATAAAAAGAAAAGAAAAGAAGAGGAGAGGAGAGGAGAGGAGAGGAGAGGAGAGGAGAGGAGAGGAGAGGAGAGAAGAGACACAAAAATCAAGGAAATCAAGAAAGTAAAAAACTGCCTAGGCACAACAAAAAAAAAGAAATACCAGGCATGTAGACTTCCCTTTCCGTCACCAAGAAAACCATACGAGGGAAAGGAGACGAAAAAAGTAGGGGTCCAAAGAAGAAGCAAAGACAAAAGAAAAGTCAATTTGTTTGGAAAAAGCCACTACCATCACTACGAAAGCTTGTTTCGCCCTTCCCCCGCCCACGTCGGCCCACGCGGGCGCCCTCTTCATCAGCTGATAAGAGGATGCCGGAGCATCATCATCAAGGCCACGATCGGTAGCGTGAGTAACAGACAGGCGGGATGTTTGTCCGTGTCTGACACAGCTAACAATAGGGGTTTTTTTTTTAATCGTGTGCCGAGGGTCCAGCATTGTCTGGTACACCGCCTACACAAGAGTCAAAAGTTGTTGAGGAATGCGACAAGAGACAAATCGAGACCCTTGGCGAACTCGCTTCAAGTCTGGAATGCCGATGCCGTAGCTGAGTTGCTCGTACTCGGCTTCTTTTGTTTGCTCTTGTTGAGTTTCTGTCCCTTTTACTTTTTCTATTTTTTATTTTATTTTATTTTGTTTTATTTTATTTATTTTATTTATTCTTATTTTTACTTTTTTTGTTATTTTTTTATTTTTTTTTATTTACTTATCGTTTCCAAAAAAAAAAAAAAGCCTGCTTCTCTCGCCTCGCCAACGGGACGGACTGGAATGGACTGGAATGCTAACCTATTTAAACCAACTTGACCCCGTCCCGTGTCAACAACATAGGCATCCTCACCCACCTGCTATTCAAAACAAGACAAGAACAATTCCCATACCAACTGAACTTATTCATCTATTTATTTTGCTTTTGTTTCTCTATTCTCCATCATCCCACGATCCGACCCATCGCGTTCAACCCATCGCGTCCACACCCCGTTCGCATCAAGACCACTACCGCAAACTCCGCCTCAAACAATGCTGCCCGTCTACATGTCCATCCTCGCCTCGGCACTGGGCCTCGCCTCGGCGCAGCTGCAGCCGTGCGGCTTCAAAATAGCCCCTTGCCCAGACGACCAGATCTGCGTGCCCGACTCGCCCAGATGCTCCAACCTCGATCGCTGCCCCGGAACCTGCCAGTACGTCCCGTGTGGTGGTTTCCGCGCCACGCCCGTCACATGCCCCCCCGGGACGGAGTGCCGCGATGATCCTCGCACGCCACGGGGCTGCGGGCTCGCCTGCGACGCGCCGGGCATTTGCATATCCTTGAACGCGCCGCCGTGTGCGGGGTTTGCGGGACTCGCATGTCCCGCGGGGTATCATTGCTATGATGTGCCGTATGATGGGTGCGATCCTCTGAGGGGGGGGGCGGATTGCTTGGGGATTTGTTTGCGCGGGCCATGAATGGATAATGAATTGGATGGCACGATGGACGGATGGACGATGAATGGACGAGAAATCACGGAATGATGGATGATGAACGACGGATAGACGTCCGCTACACCCGACCAATACCGTAGCAATAGTCCAAATATCGTCCATTGGAAAATAAAAATGAGAGAAAAAAAAAGCAAGATACATGCATCTTCTCAACGAAATCCAAGCCCCAACATGTCCGTTACGCCACGCACGCACCTCTGCATCCAGCACACAACTCCCACGGGCTTTCCTCAAAAAAAAAAAAAAAAAAAAAAAAAAAACAACGTAACATACATGAACGCCTCAAACATGATTATTGATTTTTCGTTTTTTTTTGTCGTCATTGTCTGCCTTGTCGTCAGCGACATGTCTTGGCGGCCGCGTGTAACCAGGACCCCGGCATGTCAGCCCGCGTGCCGCATGCATACGAGACTACGGGGGAGGATGGGGGCATTCCAGCGATTGGGTCTAGGGGTAATGATGTAGGGGGGGAGAACGTGAGTAGATGAGACGAAAAGAGAAAGAGAGGAAATCACAAGGCGGGAAGGAAAAAAAAAAAAGAAGAAGAAAAAGAAGAAAAAGGGAGGAAATAAAAAAGAACTAAAAAAAGGAGGGGGGAAGGGGAAAAAAAATAGAATAGAAAAGAATAAGAAAAAAAGGGGGGAAAAGGGGAAAAAAAAGGGGAAAAAAAGGGAAAAAAAGAAAGAGTAAATAAATCAGACAACAACTAACCCCCTCCATCACCCCATCCCTACAGCCTCTCACGCAACCCATGCATCTCTCGCTGAATGAGACATCGTGTGCATGTCCGACGTGCTTTTCTTCTGCTTCTGTCTCTTCTCATACGTCGGGTTATCATGGAAGGCTTGTACTCTGCAGTTTAGTATCCGGGTTATGTTGGGGGCCAGTGGTGTTGCTGCGGATTGGGGCGTTTCTTTTTTTCTTTTTTCTTTTTTTCTTTTTTTTTCTTTTGTATGTCTTGAATTTATTTGACTAAATAGTGAAATGGTTGCTTCATCTCCGGAATGAGATGCTGATTTATGTACCGCTTTTCATACTCAGACAGATGCGCATATCTGTAGAATGCTGGGCAGATTTGTTGGGTGAGGGGTATCTAGGCTCTGCTCATTCTTGTTTTATTTCTTTATTTTATACGTGTGCTGAACAGTGCTTGGTATCCTGGTGAGTACGGTGAGGGATCTGAGGATAGGGGGTTGAGTCGTGATGATGTCAGCCCGAGTATGCCATGTTCTTCAAAGACGGCGTAAAAATCTTCAGAGTCGGTGTAAGACCTAACAATACGAACAGGGCGGGAACCAGGGCTGCCAATGAAGATACACGCGTGATACATGCGTGTCCATACGCAAACGTGCTGTGCGCTCGCTTAGCAGCTCTGCAATCAAAAACAAGACACATCAATACACCAGGAGCACTAGCTTGTATGCCCTCCCGGTTTGTCCCAGTTTGTCCCATCGACCTCACGCTGACCGGTACAGCAGCTCCGTCCGCTTCTCCAAGACCCCCTCCCAGAGCCTGTGCCAGTCCGTCCCCGGCACGTAGAACAGAACTCCAAGCTCTTGGCTTGTCCACCAGCTCGCTCTGTCCATGTTGCCGGACCCCAACACGAGATACTCGTCATCCACCATGGTCATCTTGAAGTGGCTGACCACCGGCTCGTCTGTCAGGCCATCCCTCCGCCCGCAGGACTTGTAATACAGGATTTCGAGCGTGCCCGGAGATACGGGCTGGGCCTCGGTATCGCTCTGCTGCTTCTGCTTCTGCAGAAGCTTCTGATACTTTTTGATAAACTTCTTCAGACACCACGACGTCGTTGTGCCGGCAGTGACGAGTTGCTCGATAAGCATCATGCCCCGGTTGGTCCTGATCTGTACATTGACTCCTCGTGCGAGGGCTTCGAGAAGGGCATCCAAGACGGGCCAGGACGTGACGTTGGGCGTAAGAATGGTGATGTCGCGACGGGCATTGGCAAAAAGTGTCAGCAGCGCGGCATTCAGAGGCGTCATGGGCGGATCCGAATGCGAGAGGAAGGGAAAGAAGCTGAACCTCGGGTTCCTGTGATGCGGCGACGGCAGCAGAATCGTGGGGATGGGCACGCCGGCCTTGTTCACCTTGAGCGACCGCGTTGCTGACGTCGTCTCGTCCTCGGGCAAGAAACCGTCCGTCTCACCACCATCATCACCATGAGGGGCACCATCCGCATTCCCAACAATATGACGAAAGTCGTCTTGTCGCGCATTGCCAGTGTGATGCTCCCCTCTCGGACCCATGCTCATCGATTCCGAGTAGCTCTCTTCTGAAATGTCTCCCCACACGCTCCTGTGGAAAGCTGCCAAGGACGACACGACATCTCCCTGCACCTCGACACAGCCCTCAAACCACCTCTCCCAGCTTACGTTGCAGCTGGGCATAAAGGCTCTGCTCCCGTCGACAAGGACATACTTTGGATGCATCACACTCATGGGCCTGAAGAAGAGGCTCTTGACCGTCAGCTGGATGCCACCGCTGACAAGCGTCCGTTCGTCAGGAAGGCCCAGCTTGGTCCATTGTGATGGCGGGTACGCTTCTCCTGCCGTACAAGAGGTATGGAACAGCTTCTGAAGGAGTCCCCACGACGAGAAGCCAATGCTTACTCTGAGCGGCGGACACGTCGTGCCGCGAGATTGCCTCGAAGCGGCCAGTTGTGTCAAGCCGTCGCGGATGGCGTCGAGGGATGGTGACGCAGCCCAGTAGCACGTCACAAGATGAATGGACAACTTGGCGTCGAGCATGGCAGGCAGGATGCCTCGCTGGAAAATTGTCAGCCCAGTGCCGACAAGCAATGTCTGGGGCGAGCTTGTCGTGATGAGAGACTCGGGGTCGCTGGCATGGGCATTGGGGAAGTCCTGCCGTTGTTCAGCCTGGTGCGATCGCAGGAGCTCGGTCCAGGGCCGCACGAACGCGGCAGGAAATTTGGCAGGAGCCGTCATGGCGGCAATATTCCCAGCTGTCTCGCTGGCCGGGTCAGCCATTGCCGACGTCCAACTCGACGTCCAACTCGACGTCCAACTCGACGTCCAACTCGACGTCCAACTCGACGTCCAACTCGACGTCCAACTCGACGTGCTGGCTGGCAACGTCGACAACCTTGGAGGTTGACGAGACTCGGGAGTTAAGAGACATACTCAGTCGGTCACTGGACCAAGACCGGAATGGACGACTTGTGACAATAAGTGGGGCGGTGACGTCTTGACCAGGAACCAAGCGGCATTAGTGGCATTACATAATACACAATGAACCCAGACTTGGTCGACCTCGTGCACAAAAGTCTATTGACACTCGACTCGAGAGTCTGTCTATTCCAAGCATTTATTGAAATATCGACACCAGACGCCGATGCTAGCATCGGCAAGAAAAGAATATACATACATTAGGAAAAAGCATCTATCAAGCGCCGCGTGCAGCCATTACCTGCACAGCCCACACACACAATTCACGCTTTCCTTGGGTTGTAAACTATGCACGCGCGTACATGTATAAAAATACATATTGGCATTGGCACTGACACCTCCCATACTTACATAAATGACGGGTTTGCATTTTTCAAAAGCTGAACAAAGTAAGCCTGGAACCACGAGCCTGCCTCGGGCGCCGGTCGCAAGGCATCCGCAGAGCCACAATGGAAGTCATATCGCACGGCATTCTTATCGCTCGTTCCATCCGACTCGCCACCGGGCTTGACCCAAACAAAGGCATCGAGCAGCGCATCGCCAGTGTCGGCCGAAGGGCGACGCCCAAATCCAGTCCCCTTGGGATTGCACCAGTCGCCCCATGCGCGCTGGCCTGTCGGCTGTCTTCCCGAGCGGCCTTGGTCGGTGATGAAACGAGCGCCGGCCCAACCGTGCAGCTCAAGAAGCGGGCTTAGTGCATGGATGTATAGCTTTTCATCGTATATGTCGTTGCCCTTGGTGTAGGGAGGCGGCGAAGCAATATCCCAGGCATCGAAGTTGGCCACGTTTGTGACAAGCCCACGCAGCGAATGAGGAGATCCAGCATTTTTATACACCTTGGCAAACAGCTTCGCGGCTGGGACTTGATTTGCAGGCCATCCAAGCCATCCTGCGTTGCCGGCGTCCAGATACATGGCAACATTGGGGAGGTTGAGCTGCCGAAGAGCATAGCCGACGCCTTCCAAGTATGCCGACTTTGCGTGTGCGCATTTTTCCACATGGAGATTCGTGACCATGTTCGCAAGCGAGTCGGGCTCTGTTTATACACAAAGACGAAGAACAAGAACAAGAAAACAAAGAAAAATGGTCAGCGGAACAGAATTTGATCGCTTGTCCTGCTTTGGTTTTTGCATAGACACGACTTACCTATAACCAGGAAAATGCGAACATCGGCATACGCCAGTACGATCTTGCGGATGGCATCAATATACTTCTTGTATTTCGCGACCCCTCCATCTGCGACGGAGTATTCTCCGTTGGAGGCCGCAGCTGCGCAGTCCCGATCAGGGAGGTCGTAGACTACGAACTGGCCAGCATAATTGCCGCCTTTCATGTTGGCCGCACGAACATCCGCCAGGATTTTCTCCATGTCCAGTGTTTTGGACAGTGTATCCCTATACCAATAATGTCAGTCTTGAGTTATACAGACGGAACTTCGATTTGACTTACAACCAGAAGAACGCGGGTACCTCGGCCACCTTTGCAGCTGCAGTAGCCGTAGCACCAGTCAACTTGGGTACCGCCAGGTTGTTGATTGCAGAGGCATAGACTGGATTTGGCCAAAGATCGACACCGGAGTAGGGATTTCCCTTCCAAGTGGCAGTTCCTGATTTTGTAGGCGGAGCACAGGTGGTGGTGGTGGCGGCGGCGGTGGTTGAACTGCAGACGGAAGCAGTGGCGGAATTGGTGACGGAAGTATGGACTGAACTGGTCACGGAATTCGTGATGAGGGGAGTGTTACAGCTGGTGACGGAATGGGTGACGGAAGTGCGGACAGCACTCGTGACACTGGCCTTGGACGAAGTGACTGAATAGCTTGAGCTTATAGACGCCGTCGGATGAGAGCAATTGCTGGTCTGGGCGCCAGGGATGCATTGGGAGTACCACGGATTTTGGACGACGCATGAGCTGCCAGTAGAACAGCACGTCGGTCCTGTCCAACCTAGACCACCACACCGTTCCCTTTTTTTTTTGGTCAGTCAAGAGCTAGAGAGGACGAGTTGGGACTCAAGAGAAAAATACCAAAAGCCGGCACAAAGACATTTCTTTTCAGCAGGTGCGCTGGCCGCGAGTGTGGCTAGCACAATGAGTCCTGCAAGAATCCTTCTAGTCCTCATTACGAGAATTATAATGTGAGCGTTGATTGAGTTTGTGACTTGTTCGGCCGACTACCTAATTAGACTCGGGAGATTGGGGGTCTCGACGGAACCTTTTATAGACATGTTGAAAATTGAGCAGCGGCTTTCGTGAGTTGCTCTTCCTCTCAAATCCGTTCAATGTTCCTTCTTGTTTGGTGAAATGGCACAGATCTTGCAAGCCCACTCAGCTGGGTCCCTATGCTTCGAGGCGGGATTATAGGCACGGAGTGCGCTCCATCGATCGTCATTCATGCCGCCTTTTTTTTTGTTTTTTTTTGGTTTTTTTTTATAAAAAAAAAAAAAAGGAAGAAAGAACGAAAAGAGAAGAGAACGGAAGAGAAGAAGAAGAAACCATTTTTTTTTCTCTCTTTCTAGGTGACTAGACCATAATCAAAACCGTTTCCGTAAGCCCGTCATCAGGCATAGACTACCCTTTACTCGTCGAATTTCTTGTTCCGACGCCCGCTCATCATGCCGACAGCTGAAGAGACTCATCGAGGGCATAAAGCGAGACTGCATAGCGCCGATCCAACGGCGAACCGTTTCATATGCGCGCAGGAACAGGACGTTGAACAGGTGGACATGTGCCAAGGTAGGAATCATCGACACAGCCAATTGTTTCCCTTACGTAGTCGGAGTGACTCGCGGTTTCTCCATCAGGAAGGCTGCCATGAGGGAAGCGAGGATGTTGACGGAATGTTGACGGAATGTTTCATGCGATGGACTCCACGCCGAAGGGGCACGAGCCGAAGTGGAACTCTCGAACGTTGTCCTCTTGAAACCAGATCCATTGTGTCAGTGTATCTGCCAGGAATAAATAAGCTTTCCGTCCTGGTTTCGCAGATGATGTTTCTGCCATGCACGACCGACTATACCGATGGGAGCCAACGTTGTTATTGTGATTGCCTCTATGGGCAGGTACTGCTGGGTCGATTCTTGGAAAATGTACCTCGTCTGCGCCTTGAAGCTCAGTATGCTGCTCAGCGATGTTAAAGTGCGTACTCAAGTGTGTACATTTGTACAATTGATCTGACAGAAGATTGAAATAGTGAAATAAGAGCACACTGTGCCACCAGGGCAAGGTCACACTGTATTCCACACTGTAGAATCCACGCTCCACAATCCAACATGCCAGCACGTCCACTCTCACCGCCTGTGGGCTTCGCGGCAGAAAGCACCCTCCCTCAGTGCCATCACCACTCCTTTTCCCGTCGGGCTGCTGGTAAATGGGAAAAGACAGCGACATCAGCGACACTCGACTTCGTTTGCCAAACGGCCGGTTCAAACGAAAAGCACGTCTGCGTGTGACTTTTGTTCGCCCGTGCACCGCTCGCCCAGCATGATTTCTGGAGTTCTCATCTTCAACCAAAAGGGCGAGAACCTCATCTTCCGCGCTTTTCGCAACGACTGTCGGCCCCGCCTCGCCGACGTCTTCCGCATCCAGGTCATTTCGAATGCCCAAGTCCGGTCACCCATCTTGACGCTGGGCAGCACCACCTTTAGTCATGTCAAACACGAAAACATTTACCTGGTGGCCATCACCAAAAGCAATGCCAATGCAGCCCTCGTTTTCGAGTTCCTGTACCGGTTGATCCAGTTGGGCAAGGGGTACTTTGGCAAGTTTGACGAAGAGGCCGTCAAGAACAATTTTGTGCTGGTCTATGAATTACTTGATGGTATGTGGGAGACATTTCGCGCCATTGCCCCTGGTCAAGAGATGTCGCTGATTCACTGACAAAAAAAAATAAAACAATAAATACAGAAATCATCGATTTTGGATATCCGCAGAATACAGAAACCGACACCTTGAAAATGTACATTACCACAGAGGGGGTCAAGTCCGAAACAAGGCCAGAGGATACGTCCAAGATTACCATGCAAGCAACCGGAGCACTGTCGTGGAGAAAAGCAGATGTTCGGTACCGGAAAAACGAAGCCTTTGTGGACGTCATCGAGGATGTCAATTTGCTCATGTCTGCCACCGGCGCTGTCTTGCGAGCCGATGTCAATGGCCAGATTGTGATGCGAGCCTACTTGTCAGGAACGCCAGAATGCAAGTTTGGGTTGAATGACAGACTGCTTCTGGACAACGATGGCCTTCTCACACTTCCCAGCGGCAACAGAATGGGTACAAAGGCGACCAAGGCCGCGGCTGGTAGTGTTTCCCTGGAGGACTGTCAATTCCATCAATGCGTCAAGCTGGGCAAATTCGACTCGGACAGAATCATCAGCTTCGTGCCGCCCGATGGTGAATTTGAACTCATGAGGTACCGGGCCACGGAAAATGTGAACCTCCCCTTCAAAATCCACGCCATTGTGAACGAAGTTGGGCGATCCAAAGTCGAGTACAGCATCGGCATCAAGGCCAATTTCGGATTCAAACTTTTCGCCACCAACGTTGTCGTGCGAATCCCGACGCCTCTCAACACGGCCAAGATTATCGAGCGCGTGACGCAAGGCAAAGCAAAGTATGAGCCTAGCGAAAACTGTATCGTCTGGAAGATTGGTAGATTCACCGGCCAGAGCGAATACGTGCTTAGCGCCGAGGCTCTTCTCACGAGCATGACCAACCAGCGGGCATGGAGTCGTCCGCCGTTGAGCATGAACTTTAGCTTGCTCATGTTTACCAGCTCGGGACTCTTGGTTCGCTATCTCAAGGTCTTTGAGAAGAGCAACTATTCCAGCGTGAAGTGGGTGCGGTATATGACACGGGCGGGCTCGTATGAAATCAGGTAGGATTCTTTTTTTTTTTTTTTTTTGTCTCCGAAAGTACATGTTGACATTTTGACAGATTCTAAAATACTTGGGCCACCTTTTCTTCAAAGACTGTTTTGATAAATTCCGGCGTTCAGGATGCCGCTGGTCGGGATGCCTCAAGAGTCAGGATGCCCCAGGTGGCATTCGTGTATATAAAGACGGTTTCAAATTGTGCAGCATTAAACGAAGTGTTGAACGAATCATGCTGTTTCTGACTATTTTGGAGACAGCGACAAGGCAAAAAAAGAAAGAAGTAAGAAAGAAAGAAAGAAATATCCTGGACCTGCCTCCTAGCGGACAGCTCTGATGCCTCGTCAATCTTGATGCAAACTCTTTTTTTTGGACCATTGAACACGGTGCTTTAGTCCGAGCATGCACGGAAGCGCAGGTACAAGCTGCGACATGTTCTCGACGAAGAAGCTGCGAGGGTAGAGCATTCTGTCTCCGGAGTTTGCGCGAAGCAGAAAGGATGTCATGTTGCAATGCCACGACAACATATTCCGAGTGTCTTTTTTTTTTTTTCTTCTTTTTTTTTAGCGGCCCGAAGCGAAGGTCACGATTGCGATCATGGAGTAGACGCAAATGGCAATATGGACGAGAGAGGCTCATCAGCCGCAAGCCTCAGGTCACACCAGCAGCATGACAAGGCCTGCTGAACAAGCCGTTTCTGGCATCCCTACACTTGATGCGACAGCTAGCTTTTTATCTAATTTGGAGCTAGAGATAGTTGGTTGGGTGGCATTCTTGGTTTCAATTGGTCTGGCTGGTCATGGTTTCCTATGTGCAGCTACAAACCGCGATGTCAAACAGCCGCCATAATAACGGCGATCGTGGTTGGCAGCTGTACATGGGAAATCATGACCACTAGACGAACCGAAGAAACCAAGAAAGAAAGCCACCGAACCGACAGTGTCCAGCTCCAATGAGTCTATCCAATCTTGAATTTCGGCCTCATTCAACGGCGCTCCGAGCAAGGTGTGGACAGTCTAACAAGCTACTCCGCATGCGATGCCCGTAACACTCGTTTTCGCCGGCACGAGGGAGGCAGGACATGGACGTCTGATTTGATTTCACGCAAAAACATTGCTCGGACCGCCAAGTGCGTGACCAGCCGGTCAAGCCACTGCTCCGAATTGTCCAACTGGTTGTTCAGGTCCGAGCGAAGGGCGATGGTCTGCGCTGCGGCATTGTGCGGCATTGTGTAGGCCAGATACCGGGCGTTGTTTGTAGGAGCCGCCATACAGATGTTTCATCACGGAGGTACAAGCCGAGGCACGTTTGGCCTGCACGGGTCTCCCAGGCCAATGTGGCAACGGGCCGTGTGCGTGCGTCTGTACGATCGGAAAGACGGCGAGTCTTGTCTCGCTATTTGTTTGGCCCTGTTGTAAGCACAGAAGAAGAAGAAAGGGAAGAAAGGAGAAAGGAAATAGAAAAAAGACGGTCAAGGCAAGACTCGACGGCGTCATCTGTGGGAACGAGCAGGCCATGGTGTAGGACTGGGAAACGGTCAATTTAAGAGAGTTGACGCTGTCAAGCGGGCTGGTCCGTCAAGCAGGCGGCCGGGAACTCTTGGCGTGTATTTCCTTGGTAAAACAAGGTACAATAGCAGTATTAGTATATTCAAGCGTCATTTTGTTTGAGGGCATTCTGCACAGAGAGTGAATTGGCACCGTCAGTCTGTCTTATTGCCACTCACGGGTCTCTGGAACTTGTGTGTATGCAAGGGGCAGCATGATCAGCCTCCAGAGAGGCCGTTATTGACATGGCCACGACCACGAGCCTTTGCGTCTGTGTCAATTCTACATGATATTATTATTATTATTATTATTATTATTATTATTATTATTATTATTATTATTATTATTATTATTATTATTATTATTATTATTAGTCCTAGTCCTATTCTAAAGAACACAGACCTCCCGTTTCGGCTATCCTGCCTCGGCAAAACCTAAACAATATGCCGCACAAGACGCGTGGTGTTACGGCCAGAGAAGCACTGTTTTTTTATTCCTTGCACAAAGGGCACAGAGAGGCGCGAATGCACACGTTTTTCTTTCTTTTCTTTCTTTTCTTTTTCTTTTCTTTTTTTTTCTTTTTTTTTCTTTTTCTTCTTTTCTTTTTCTTTTCTTTTTTTTCTTTTTTTTTCTTTTTCTTCTTTTTCTTTTCTTATTGCCTTTGTCCCAGCTTGACCTGTTTGCTGTCTGGCCGAGACATTGTCGCCACTGCGTTGTACATTGTCTGTATCTACTTACCTGCCTAGTATGTATGTAGGTACTTACCCTGAGTACCAATATATCTGTACTTGAATGTACGTGTACACATGTAATGCGTGGACATTCAGATGTAACTCGCCAGCACGTCTACTTGCTTTTGTTTGTTTATTTGTTTATTTATTTTTCTTTCTTTTCCCCTTTTCTTTTAACCACCCATGCTCAGTTCTACTCCCCTCCGCCGGCGTCACAACAGAGCAACATTGAAAGCACGTTTGGTCCCCTTGCAGCGAAAAAGGGACATGAGCGGTGCAGAGAGGCCCCCTTGCAGGACGGGACGAAACCTGCAGAGTCCATGCGTGAGCGGGCTCTTTTTTTTTTTTTACTTTACGCGGTCTCCTTTTTGTTCTTCTTTTCACTCAAGTCTGCAGCACAACTGGTCGTTCCATTGGGACACCGAGTTGAGCGGCACGTCTGCTGCATGTGTGACTGTGGCGGGGGTGCCTGGACTTGCGGCTGCATGGAGAGGGAGTCGGGTATGTTCTGGTATAGTTTCTGCGGAAGAGGCATCAATGTATCTGTAGTCGGCGGTTGTGGGATCGCGGGACTGTGAGATTGTGAGATTGTGAGATTGTAAGATTGCGGGATTCTGGGGGACGGGACGTGTTTGCGGGGGAGACGATGCCGAGGGTGCGAGCGGGCGGGTGACTTGGTGATGATGGTGTTCCGTTTCTCATTTATGTATTCTTTCTTTATTCGATCTTTATTAATTTTTTTTCTTGTTATGTCTCAAGTTTGCATGTACTCCTCCCCAAACGAAACCGCAGACCTCTCCATGTAGCACCAGAATCCGTATCCCCAGTCTTCCAGGCCAGACGTCATGCTCCAGAAGGCCCATCACGCATTTCCGGACTCATCAGACGCATTGGGAAATATCTTGATGGAGAGATGGTAGTATGAGATGCCAGCCTCTTGTAGCGTTTCTATCCGTACTATATAAATATATAATTTTACTGTGCTGGTGCGTATGGGTTGGTGAGGTTGTTGCTATTTGTTTTTGTCTTTGGTTGCTTATTGTTTTTTTTTTTTACTTTTTCTTTTATTATTATTATTATTATTTTATTATTATTTTATTATTATTTTATTATTATTTTATTATTATTTTATTATTATTTTATTTTTCTTCTTTTTTTTATTTTTTTTATTTTTCTTCTTTTTTCTTTCTTTTTTTTATTTTTTATTTTTTTTTCTTTATTCCCTTTTTCTTTTATCTTATTCCCTTTTTTTCTCTTTTTATTAATATCCTTTTAAAAAAAATTCATTATTTTAATTAGCATTTCACACATGCTTGTATATGTGGGTATATATGCGCACAAGACTGAGCCATTAGCTTTTTCAAAAAGACCTTTTTATTCGTAATTCGTTTTCCTTTTCTTTTTATAGAGGAAGGTATTTTAGATACTTACATAGAAGTATAGAAAAATAGAGAGAAGCATGAAGAAATACAGAGAAATATAACAAAAAAAGCAAGAAAAAAGAAGAAAAAGAAGAAATATAGAAAAAGATATTAAAGAGACAAAGAGATATAAAAACATAAAAAAACCGCACAAGTAAACCTGGATTTTCCCGCATCTAATGTACATTACCCCTCTTCTTTTCTACACGTACCAGGTACCTACAGTAGCATTGCTGCATGTCTTTGCATGGCATCTTTTAATTCCAACCCCTCAAAATATCCTGTTTGTCATCACTACGCTCGCATTGCAGACGAGTGGGATGCCACTGCGGAAGCGCGCGGAACCAAACCTTTGGCCGGTTGGAGCGCCGGAACTGCAGGTATGGTCTCTGTTGCGGCCATACGGAGAAACGAGTGGTTGCAAGATACAGACGCAGGTGTAGATGGAGATGCAGATGCAGATGCAGACGCATATCGGGTTTCACACAGCCACAAGTCATGTCCTCCTCCGACATTTTGTGCAAAGTACAGAGGCCCATTCCTTTTGGCAGAGATATCAAAGTGCGTGCGTGCATGATAATTTCGCAACCGTCATCTCGCTCTTTCGCGAGGCCCAGCAAAAGTTTGGCAGAACAGAAAGACGTGGCAGGGTTTTTTTCTTTTTTCTTTTTTCTTTTTTTTTTCTGAATGACAAACGGAATTGTACAAACTGTTTGCGTGGTGCAGAGATAACGCGCACCCTTTTGTTTGTCAAATGCTTTCAGATCATATCCTTGAACGCACTTGTCGACAAGAATGTATCAACAATTTTGGACAAGCCATAACTCCCTCCCCCCTTTTGCTTACAGATCAACCGTTACTCACGTCCCAAGACACTTGTCATGGCACCAGATCTCGTCACATCCGTCATGTACCTCGATACCGAGAGACTGGTTCGGTGGGTTCACGGCTGTGCAAGTGACGCGAGCGGTAGCCGTATTGTGTTACACAGATGGTTTATCGGACCATGTGGTCCTCAACAGCAGATGGCAACACTTCGTTTAGATCTGAGTCCTGACAGGTCCAAGAAAAGCAACTCTTGGACATACCCGAGGGCGGCCCTGCTATTTTGTTATCACGCACGAAAATGTAAAACACTTGTTCGTGTTCCACCAAGAAATGGCATCCTAGACGAGTGGAAAATGAGGTTCGCCAAGGAAACAAAGAGAAAGATGGGGGGGGGGGGGGGGGGAAAAAAGCAACATGAAAAGGAAAAAAAGAAAAGAAATACCGACCGAGGCGAGGAGATGCTGAAAGAATGTCCATGCAGATCGGACTCGGCACTTCGGAGGTAGAACCGTGATTTGTAAAGGTCTTCCTATCGTTTGCCAAAAGTGTGTAGCGCTGCGTAACCCCAACATTATAGCATTATGCGATCAAACGATTCCGTTCGGCAATACCCAGCAAATCCAATCGATCCCCGCTAGACGACTTCCGAAACATTGTTGAATAGAAGATATGTCATCTTCGCCAACGGGATCCTGCATGATTGTCACAAGCCCAAGGTCGCTTAGCACCGTAGGCAGTGCCGTCTCTGGAGTACTCTTGGACTTGTACACAAGTCAAGCCAACCGCTACTCAAGGCCGAATCGCCTCTAGACATTTTCGATTTCAGGTCCCAACCAGTTCACATGAACCAGGGGGCACGGGCAGGTGGAATCCCGAATTGGCAGACAGATGAGACTTGTCCGAACAAAAGGGGCCTTCTCCAAAATACTGACAAGAATATTCGCTTCCATTGCCCATTCAGTTAACGGGACAAAGCTCTGCGTAGCCCATGTTATAAAAGGCGCCCCATCGGAATGGACTCGATTTTGATTTTTTTTTTTTTTTGGTCGGGGTCATGTCGATAGCATGCAGGAATCCACCACCTTGGGAGTTACGACAAGCAGCAATCTTTCTTGCACATCGCCACCCGCGATTGTCTATTGACACCCTAAGGACGGTTTTTTTCCCCTCTCTTTTTTTCTTTTTCTTTTCTTGGCCTGTCGCCATGTGCATTGGGCATCCTCGAAACCACCCCTGTGGACACAGCTCTGTTCTTTGGAGCTACTGCAGATCGTCGACAATCAACACCACAACAGGAGAGTCGACGCACTGCGGAAATATAGCATTCGGACCCTATGTCCGAGAGCTCAAGTCCAATTGCCCCTTGGCAGAGTGCAAGTTCAAAGCAAAGGGAGGCAATTGGATATGCTGCAAATGCCATCGTGGTCCAAATCGCTTGGGTTGGTGTACTCAACCAGTCGTACGGCTGCGGCGTAAACTAGGCGGCCATGATGACGGGGATGTGGAAGAAGCAGACTGTACCTGCGATCACGGATGCTGTGACGAGTGTACAGTCGTAGGTATGCAGATATGCAGACTTTTCATCTTTTATGCAAAGATCGGTTGTTGCTGTTGTTTTCTTCTTCTTTTTTTGAGCAAAAAGCTTTTTGGCATGGGAGAGAGTCGATGAGCTGACTTGTATCACACAGGCTCAGAAGAGGGATAGAAAGTAAAAGGTAAACGCCATGTCGTCATCCCTCTGCACAACACAAGTTGCAAGTGCGTCTGAACTTTGAACCCCCGCATCTTTGACCCGGTCTGCGCCAGCCTCAGGGGGGGCCACTCGATAGATTGGCTCGAGAGTCCAGGAGTGAATCAGTGATTAGCCAACAAATGAGGGGGGGCAAAGGCTCGGCTTCGGCGGCGCATACTTGTTAGGCGGCAACCTGTATTTGGCTTTGTATCAATAGAAAATGGCTTTTGTTTCTGGGAGAATCGCAAGGACGGGTTGGCTTGTTTCCCATGTATGTAGCCAGTCACAAAAAGAAAGGGCAATCGCAGCAAGATGCCGCCAACCAGTTTGGCGTGATGGTGCCTAGACTGCCGACTGCCACGTGAAGCAATCCTTGGACCGAGTCAAGGGACTCGTCCGTAGCGGGATCAAACTATTTTTAGGCCGATGTCTAGCCACAGAGCCTGTCCGGTGCCAGTGCCAGTAACCACAACGCTGATGTCATTGCGTCGCGGCTAATTATTCGAAACTCGCCATCTGATGTAGCAGGGTGGGCCGTCGAAGGCTGGTCGGATACGATCATCTGAGTGGTTCCTGAGTCGTAAGTCCTGACGGGCAAATGGGCCAAATGGCGAAAACCCACGACTTGTGGGATCGGGATGGGAATTCGAAATCGCCGTCACCGTGGCGATGTCGTCGTGGCCATGTCGTCGTGGCCATGTCGTCGTGGCCAGCTGTCTGACGAAGGAAGCCTTTTTGCCAACCAAGCGCTTCATATTTCACGAACCTTGATGCACCAATCACGTTCCGACGCGCGGCAGGGGAAGGAGGGAGGGACCTGGTGCCTGCCTGCGCGGTGCATGGTGGCTGTAGCAAAACGTGGCCGCCCATGCAGTCGTCGTGCCGCTCCGTCTCTCCCCGAATCCGAATCGCAGAATCGCAGACCCGCAGAATCGCATACCTCACCGTCTCGAGGCGCAGGAGCTCATCCCACAGTGGATTCCAGTCGATGACTCTGGGTGGCTCTGGGTGCTGGTGCTCTGGGTGCTCTGGGTACTCTGGGTGACTCGAGTGATTCGATTGACTCTGAGTGACTCTGGATGACTCTGGATGACTCTGGATGACTCTGGATGGACGCACAGAAATGGAAATCCAACCATGATCATGAATCAATGGGGCGGCAGGGTCCATTCCTCGGGCGCGTTCCCTGCCACCGCAACTGCAGTCTGCGACATGGCAAAGCAATCAAGTGAAAGCATCACAAGCTTGCTTGCACTGTGCGAGACCATCAGGCCACGAATAACAATAATATTGCCTGCCCATGGCTCTTGGCACGCGCGCGCGCAGTTCTGAGCTGCGCTGCAATTGTCCGCGACTCAATCGGTCGCTCCTTCCTTCTCAACCCCTCGACGCCATCTGATCACCCCAGCCTGTTCCTCTCCATTGTCTGGTCCCCTTATCGTGCGTCGTCTCGTCGTCTCGCCCCTCAATTATCCGGTCGACTCCTTTGATTCCTTTTGCCCAACCTCCCCTTATCCTTCCTCCCCCCCTCCCCCTTCCCCTTTTCCTCTTCCTGCACCCCGGTTTACTTGGCCTGGTCCTTTCAGCCTGGCGCAATTTGACGCGATCGACGACCCTGGATCTTCCTTTCCATTTGGCCCTCTGCGTCAGAACCTCGACGTCTTCGCCTCCACTCCACCTCAACACTTCCCAAACATCTAACCTGCGCTACCTTACTCTTGTTGTCCTGCAACCTCCTCTACTGCCTCTACTGCCTCTACTGCCAGACAACAGCTCATCGACCTTTTCCTGCCCAACGCGACCGGTCTCATCGTTCGTCACATTTTGCAGATTGTCCGGTGACTGGCTGACTGGTGACTGAAGACCCTGGTCATCCTTCCTGTGTTGCAGCCATCCCAACGACAGATTCTCGAATTAACAACCACCTCGGAATAGCCTGACTGGCTTGCGCCGACGAACAGTAACCCCGTCTCACACGTTCTGCTGGACAAAGTATCTGCCGTGTGCCAGTTTGGTTTGACATTCATCCAAAATGCCCACTTCGCTCGAGTCATCACGCCCCATCATGGCTCCATCGGTATGTGTTGATGCTTGTCTGCCTTTCTCTTTCAGTTCTGTGACTCTTTTGGGTTTTGCTTTTTGCTTTTTTTTTCTTTTTCGCTTTTTTTTTTTATCTTCGTCTACAGCACTCTTGTTTTTCAATTTCTCGTTTTCCTCTTCTTTTCAAAGGGCAAGTCCTTGCAGTGTCTGTATTTGTTAAATTCTGCCCCTTCTTTTTGGTCGACTCGCAACCACAAGCGTTCACCTCTTTGCCTGTCGTAACCGAAAAAGGGCTGTCCGCCTACGGTTCGTATGTACCTGGCATTCCCGTCTTCTCTGGACCTGCCTTGTATTTTAAATGCCAGTAGCATTGCTCACACAACTTTCTTTCCCATTTCTGTCATCTTGCTGTTTGGTTTTATTGCACTCTCCAATCCCTCCTCCTACTGACGCAATATGTCTCGACGGCAGAACAGAACCTCCGTACGCTTCAGCACTCACAGCATGGCACCATCCTTCGCTCCCACTGTCCAAAGCAATGATTCGGCCCAGGCTGAGATCCGAGATATTGCTCTCAATCTCGATCGTATGGAGAACAAGGCTCTCTCTTCCCAACGTGTCACGCTTAGCGACGAAAAGACCGACAATATGAGCAAGTTGGCCCTTGGCGCCAAGCTTGAGCGGGCTCTGGACCGTCGCATGAGTAGTCAAGATGCCACCATGCGTCCGTGTGCCATCGCCGTCGACAAGAAGAAAGAAATGAGCGAGAAGGTCTAATACTGCGTTGTCTTCGGAATTACTGGGGAAGCCACTGTGCTCAATCTCACCTCGAGAGCTATTTAATGCTCACCACAAGACGGCTTCTGGGCCTCGGCATCTTCCAAATCGAGAAAAAATAGGGGCAGGGGAGACCCCCTCGACATCTTCGGCGGACTTGTTATGTCATCCTCGATTGATTGATGCAGTAGTGCTAGTGGTCTTTGGACAAAGCTGGGCGCCAGGGCTGGCATTTGTCCTTTCGCTGGTATGTGAGAGATATACGACTGGCTCCATTTATATTTCTATGATGCGAGGATAATCTGCCTTGTCATGGGCCGACTTTGTCACGGGTCCGAGGTGCGACCGTGGTGGATGGGGGAGATTCTAGAGCCACCAGTTTCGTGTATGAATGTGACAAGACACGAATCATGGGGCGGCTGATTGTCATTGTGTTTTTTGTTTGTCTTTTTTTTTTCTCGTTTATACAGCACGGTTCAGTATTCTGTATGATGATTCAAGCGATGGTTTGGATGTCTACAATATTTTCCTGCATCTTTTGTTGCTATCGTTGCTCTTTTGTTTTGTTTCTTTTTTTTTTTTTTTTGACTGTATTTCGTCATATAAACAAGTAGGGACATCCACGATTGTGGAAGAGTAATTTCACAACCAGGACAATTCATCCTCGGCCAATTTTTATGTTGACATGCCTTCCATTGAAAGTTGCGTTTCGCTCAGACGGGTCTCCACGCCGGGATGTGCTGGCGCCTTTGTAGGGAGACGGGACCTGGAGCTAGCCACGCGGCTACTCACAAGATCCAATTCCGCTGGCCGGGGACTAGTGCTGCGCGTTCCTGAATGGCACTTCCGGGGATGCGGGGGCACCAGGAAAAAGAAACTTTGTCTCGGACTAGTGGTTTGCGTTTTCGTGGGTGTCTGTCTGAGAGGCACGCCAGAAAAATAAAGTTGCCTCGGGCTGGTTGTCGTGGGTGTTCACTGGAGGGGCGCGGCAGGAAAATGGAGTGGAGGGGGGAGAAAAAAGGAAAGGAAGAAGAAATAAGGGTAAAATAAGATGATACTGGGAATAAGAATATATATATATATATATATAGAGAGAGAGAGAGAGAGAGAGAGAGTAAGAAGAAAACAAATAAAGAAAAGGACAGAGCAATAAAAATGAGTAAATCAAGACAAGGGCAAGATAAAAGAGCATGAGTCATCTTACAACAGCTCCAAGCCTATAACGCCATGTCGAAAGAGGACCAGATGGAAGAGAAGAAAGAGCAGATAACAGCTACAAGTTTCATGTCATGCGGCGGGTTTACATTTCCACCGGTGATTCCTCCCAGGCACAACTTCCCAGGTACTCAGCATACATACGTACATGCACGCCTCTGTCTCTTGTGGTCCCCAACGGCTCGAAAGAAGCATAAAACGGGGTATTACATGAATTACGGGCCCCAGCCAATGTGCTCCTTGTGGAGGCTCGCCAACATGTTGCTTCGACGATGTGAGCTCACGGGGTGGATCAGCGATGAGTGTCGAGCAATATGTGGTAGGTAATCACTCCTTGAACGATTGTGTCAAAATGCTACAACGTCTGATGCCTGCTAGATCTTCTGTTATCAAACCCTCCCTCTCCCTTGTCCCCCCCCCCCCCCAGCATTTCCATCTTTGCCGCAGAAATAAACCATTCCACAGCATCGTCGTCTTTGCATGAACAGCCATGATACCATGAAGAAAAAATTAGTAAAGAATAAGAAAAAAAAATGAAGAAGGTGAAGAAGATAATCCCCATTGAGCGTAATTCGTCGTCTTTTGTTTCATCATGTATGCGTGTGAATTATTTTGTGCTCAAAGCCGGGCCTTTTCGAGCGATGCCTCAATTTCCTTCAACAACAAGGCCAGGTCAACCTCCTCGCCCTCCACCTCCAACCCGCGCTTCACCCACTCCCTGGCCTCGTCCAGCCGGCCCATCTCGACCAAGCACTTGGCCTTTCTCCACCAGCCCTTGGGGTTGCCCATCCGCTTGGCCGCGACGCTCTGCTCGGCGTCAATGGCCGCGTCGGGCCAGTTCCGCGACGCCATGTGCACCTGGGCCCTGTTGGCCAGCAGTCCCGCAATCTCCTCCCTGACCAGCGCGGAGGGCTCCCACAGCGGCCGCTGGATGGCCATTTGGATGCCGAGCGTGTAGAGGCGGCCGGCCTCGGCGGTCTTGCCCTTGCGGTACTCGGTGTTGCCGTTCTCGCCGAGCTTGACGATCTGGCTGCTTCGTTTGCCGCTGACGGGGATGGGGGGCGGGGTGACGTTGTTCTTGAGACCGGCGGCTTGGATGGCCCGGTGGAGGGCGTTGAGCTGGTCGAGTTCGGCGTTGAGCGCGCGCGAGGGTTGCTTGGCGCTGATGAGCTTGGACTGGGGGTCCATTTGTAGGTCCAGGAGGTCGAAATGGTCGAGGTCAGACATGATGGGCGGGTGCTCTTCTATGTCTCTCTGGGGTTCGTTTCGTGTTTTTTGTCTTTTTTTATTTATTTTCTTGTGTTGTCTTTTTTTCTTCTTTAATCTAGGTACCTTGTCCGTATCGTTTAGACTTTGGCGTTCGCGGACTGTACTGCGCACCAGAAGAAAGAGGAGCAGGGGGGAAAAAATAGTATCGACAGAAAATGGTTCCTTTCGCCGGGAGTCGTGTTCTTTCTGACAGGTCAACAGGAGTAGGCGTTGTGTGTTGTGTTCTGTTCCTGGAAAACAAATCAGGAAATACAAAAAAATCCCTCTAGAAAAAGAAAAAAAAAAGCGATGTACTTGGCGCCGGTGACAAAGGACAAGTTACGCTTCTGGCTTCTGGGGGAAGCTGACGAGGAGTTGTTATCTTATCTGCACATGACTGTGGGCTCGGCTGGCGAGGATGGGAAACTTCGCGCCAGGTGTCCACGCGGGAGACGTGCACCTTTTTTTGGGGGGGCAGTGTCACTGGGGCTACCCTATGCTCAGTTCATGAAGCAGAGAAAATGCCGTGGCATTACGTTCTTTGTTTAAGGGGTGTGGCGTACACTATAGTTGAGATGAGCAGGGTGGGGAAAAGCAAAAAAAAAAAAAAAAAAATTAATTGTTGGGTAAGATTCTGGACTCTTTGTGAACATAACTTGGCGAGGTCGGGGGGACAACTCAGAATACGCGACGCACTTGCAGGCTTGTCACACGGCTGGAGCACATTCATGTCCGAGGCCCCGACGAGTGACGCACAGGGCCGAAGCGGTGCGCGTCCAGTGACATCACACCCATGCGCGCGCCCATTCACCAGACTGCGACAATTGCGCCCGCAGCCCACGCCGTCAAGCATATGTAGCAGAGCAAGAAAAATTATATGAATCAGTTAGGACACCAAAAAGAAAGGACATAAAAAGTACGGAATGAACATCTTCTTTTTTTTACCCAAGCATTACCCCTCTTCTACTCCTGTGGTGCAAAGAATTTCCAAGTCATTATTTCGGCCTGGGCATGCGTGAACAAGTGAGGGACCATAGTTTCCATCTATTCATTCATACCCTTCATTTCCAAACCAAGCTCAAGTACTTTCTGCGCAATCCATCACCGTAGACCCGCCATGAGAATATCAAGAAGTTGGCATCCTTGGACGAAAAAGGGGGGCATCGCAGAAGGCAGAAGAAAAACCGTCGCGGACCAAGAGTTTCATCCCTCACGTTCCTCCCTTTCCTTTCCTCTTTCCTTTGAGTGACCATAAAGGATACCCTAGGACGAAAAAAAAAAGAACCCAAAAGATTCATGAATATCAACAGTCGTCGGGAACGAATCCCCGTGTGACGCCCAACATCACAAACGCAGACAAATAAAAGACCAAGTAATCCTCACGCCCCCGTCAACTTGAAACGTTTCCTTTTGGTATGTAACATGTACTCCGGGTAAACCTGGTGAAATTGGTTTGGTTTCTTTTTGCTTAATTTGTTTGTTGGGCATCGGTTCCTCTTTTTGTTTGTTGTTCCCCGACGACCAAAAGATTCATGTAGAACATTTAGAACAGACCCCGTTCCCGCCACCCTTATCTTGAGCATCTTCCAATCCTCCCCCCCTTCCCTCGTCCTTGCCATCACTTGGTAAATCAAGTGCAATCCGTTTGTGAACCGCCGCGCCAATCTAATGAAACGCACCAGAAAGGATAAACAAATGCGAAGTAATTTTTTTTTTTCATATTTTTCGACAACCTAGATCACGGCCATGATCCAAGGCTATCTATGTATAAGCTACATTTAGTAGCCGAAGCTCGCGAGGGCAGCCGTAGTCTCGGCCTTGACGGAGGCGTTCTTCTTGGCGTCGGACAGTTGTCGAGCAGCAACCTTCTTGCGCTCGTAGTAGGCGGCACCCTTGGCCTTTCTCCTCTCCTCCAAGCTATAGCCACATTGTTAGTAATCTCCCCAGCCGATTTTTCGCGTGCCTTCACTTCAGATCGGCCATGGTGAACAGGGACGGTCGTGACATACCGAGCAACAACATCCTGGTACTTCCAGCCAACCTCGTGGCTCAGACGGCCAACAGTGCAGTACTTGCGGCCAGGCTGCAGACGGAGAACGCGCAGAGCCTGGGGGACAACCATCTTCTTTTGAGTGTCATAGGGAGGGGGAACACCCTCGAAGACCTTGAGACGCTCCAGAGCAGCGGCACCACGGGCGGTCTTGTGAGGGATCATACCACGGACGGCCTTGTAGAAGATTCGGGAAGGAGCGCGGAAGTGGAAGGGACCTTGATTTTTGCGTTAACGTGATATTGCGGTCGCGGCACTCAGCAAGGAACCAAGCTTTTGGGGAGGGGAAACTCACCACCGCGGGTGGGGTTGTATCGGGTCATCTTTCGCAGGTAGGCGTGGTACTTGACTAAATGACTTGTCAGCGTTCGGTTTCATTTGCGGTCGGATTTCGTGGTCACCCATGTCCGGGGACTGATGCGAAAAGGTGAGGGGCGGGTTCCATGTTCGGACGTACGCTTAGCGCGGAAGAACTCGCCAGAGATGTTGAGGGCCTCGCAGCGGACAACAACCACCTTCTGGCCGTTGAGGAGCTGCTTGGCGACGATACTGGCAAGACGACCCAGCAAGTGACCCTTGCCGTCAACGACAACCTGCAAACAACCTTGGTCAGCCACCCACACGCTCCAAGTATGTGTCCTCACACAATTCCAGCCATCCAACAACAAAAGTGATTTCGACGAAAGCTCGGGGTGGAAGACGAGCTGGCAACGCAACGGGCACATGATATATAATTCCGACGGGCTTTGGGTGTCCTGCGCTTGATCCAGTTCGATATGCCCGCGCAGACCGTCTCGCTCATCCCAAGCATTTCCGTCCTCGAGCACTTCCCAGGATCGCCGGTGCAAACATGAGGAACAACGGTGTTGATTGGTTTTTACTCACAACCGGCTCGAATGACGACGACATCGTATCGACTCTCTTTTTGTGATGAAAAAAAAAAGGAAAGAAAGAAAAGGCGACTACTCAGACGAGGCCGATGAAACACACAAATCCTCCAACCTGACCGGCGAGAATCTGTAATTGTGCTGCTGGGGTTAGTAGTCCCTGGGCGAGGTTGTTGATGAAGTGGTCGCAACAGTGGTTGATAGCGAGAAAATCCAAGTTCCGCTTGAAGGCTCGTTGTGCCTTTGGAGCAGGTCAGACTAACCAGATTGAGACAAGTGGGGTTTTGGGGCAAGCGAACACCGCCCACGCGTGATGGTTGGTCTTAGGGCTGCGAGACCTACCGTGTCGTTTTTCTCCTGCCGAAGTTCCGCCGAATACATGATATTTTCATGTACTGGGTTCACTGGATGTATGCACAGCTGCTCCGCGGCCTGTCGCCCCCCGTCCTGACTCCTGCACATGTGGACATGTTCCCGCCCGTGATTAGGTTGCTGCGTGCGACCAGCACTTTTACAAACAGTGCTGGTCGAAAACCCAACCATGCTCAAATCACATGGTGAAGACTGCTGCTCGTGACATTCTTCTTCCTTTGGCCTGGCCAATGGCCAATTCAGCTGTGATTTCATTGCAGATGCGTTGAGACATCATCACTGGACTGCAAGTGATCATCTATCTTGCCCTCTAAAAATAGGTGCTAGTGTTACAAATCCTATGTGATTGCAGTCATGTGATTGCAGTCGTGCCATTACAATCATGCCATATGATGCGATTCATGATACGGCACTGTTCATGTCGCCCCGTTCTGCGAAATCAGACATACCCATTTGCCCATCCAAACGGAAACCCACGTATCTGGCACGTACCTTGCACAGTATTGTCTTGAAATTCCTGTCGTTAATGTATGGTATTATTTTGCGGTAGGTGTATTGAAGAATGCTGCATGCTTAACAGTCTTTCTACTGCCATCATCTTTTTTTTTTTTTCTGTTTCCTTTTCCTTTTCCTTCTTTTTCAACCAGCCTTGGCTGCGTCCAGGCTTTTCAGGATTTCCTGAACCCCCCTCACCAGCTCTTTTCTTCTCGCTCTCACTTCTGTGATGCCTTCGGTGTCGACTTCATCCAGCTTCAAAAGTATATTTTGGAGCACCGTCTCGGTGAGCTTCCTGTGCTCGTCGTGGCGCTGCTTCGTGTCCCTGGGCG
The DNA here is from genome assembly GCA_000223055.1 of Claviceps fusiformis PRL 1980. Taxonomy (NCBI): domain Eukaryota; kingdom Fungi; phylum Ascomycota; class Sordariomycetes; order Hypocreales; family Clavicipitaceae; genus Claviceps; species Claviceps fusiformis. The sequence continues at coordinate 27,876 of AFRA01000257.1, forward strand.
GTGCGGCGATGTAGGCTTTGCACAGAGGTTGAAGGTTCTGGGAGAAATCGTTGGAAAGCTCTTCCAGTCTCTTCATAGGGCCTGCACCTGGAGTGGTCGAGGCACCATCCACATTTGGTGTGCTGCTGCGAGGGCTGCTGCTGGCCGGGTCACCACCATCACCTTTAGCTTTCCCCCCCTTCTTCTTGTTTTTCCTCTTCTTGGGGCGAGCCGCCGCGGAGTCGTCGTCGACAATGACCATCTCCTCGCCAGACGTGGTGCTGTCGTCCCGAACATCGGCAACAACGGCCATGAGCTCGCTCTTGTTCTTGACGCCGTAGTCTCGCACGGGAGCTGCCGGCTCCTTGAGTTGTCGGCCTTTATACAGCAGCTTGATGCGACGGGTGGCTCGCTCCGACAAATCCATCATCAACCCGGCGCGGTCGCGGACATCCTTGACGCGTAGTTTCCCATCTCCGATGGTATATGCCGGAAAATGCGTCGGGTACGTGACGCCTTTGTTCTTGATGATGAGTACATCGTCCTCTGCGGATGCGGGTCCCGCTGCCGATCGTGTTCCGAGAAAAGAAGAATCGTCTTCCAAATCTTGTGACGTGATGTAGCTAAAGTCTTCATCGGTGACGGCGGGAGGACCACCCTTCACGGAGCTGTACGGAGAAGTTTGCTCGCGGTTCAGAGACCAGCCATATCTCGACATGGTCAGAGGCAGCGCGACGAGGGCAGCCAGGCCGCTGTAGACGAGAGTCGGAGGAATACCTAATGTTCCTGATATGTACTCGTTTGATCCTTGAAGAGCGGTGCCGAGATTGACCAATGTGCCGTTGAGGTACGACGTCAAGTTCTGGAAGGCACCAGAGGCTGCCGCGACGGGCTGGCTGGAATCCACCTTGTCGTCGGGTGGTGAGGGTGACCCTTGACAGGACACCTCTTCCTCACTATGCAGGTGGTCAAGTGTATCGATTCTGGGGGGCAAAGGTTCTTGAAGGTGGTCTCGTCGGGTCGTCTTGTGGAGGCCGACAGATTGTCCAATGAAATCGAGACGCGGACGATACTGGCGACTGGAGACTGCAGGTTTCTGATATTGCCCGAGGCGGTTGGTCCCGATGAATCCGGTTAAGGGGGGAGGAGTGCGGTCGGCGACGAAGTTGAGTGCGTATCTGAGCTTTCAATGTTTGTTGTTGCAATAAAGCGCACCAACAAGAAACATCCGCTCAAGTCGAAAGTTGATGGCAGGATACATGTACTGTCAGGTGTGTTGTGCTTCGGCCTTCAACGTGTTAGCACTGGGTGAAGAGGCTCTCTCGCCCCTTGGGCCGCAAAAAAAAAAAAAAAAAAAAATCCGGCCCAAGCAGAGGCGGCAGGGGGATGAAGCTCAGGCTTAGGCTAACAGTGAAAGGCTAGGGGTCCTAGTCAGGTGATGACGCGACTTGGAGCTGGCTTTCTGCTTTCTACTTGAGGCACCTGCCCACGAGGCACCCAGGACCTCAGTGGTCGATACTCGAGCCACTGGGAGCCACCTACGGACTCAAAGTGACCCAGCACCACGTAGCAACTGCAACCAGACCAGATGTTTTCTTCAGGCCAAGCAATTAGGTGCAAAGTCCCTAGAGTCCAGGGACAAACGCAGACAGAATGCGCCATGCCGCATTGTCGGTCTCGCCGTCCAGATGGCACTAATAATCCCGTTGTCCCGTTGTCCCGTCGAGTGGTCGACTGCATCAGATTGCATCATGGACTGGGCTGATTTGATCTTCACCTCCGCCCCTCCATGTCTCCATGTCCAGTCCGTTCTGCCTCCCCCTTCCCCTCTCAACGTCTTGTTCCCACCGCCCGATACAACCCAGACCCGCCAAGGCTCAAAGTTTCGTCCCCCCCCACCGCTGGTGCGTCAGATCCATCCGTCCCCGCATACACCACCCGTGACCACAGTACCACAGTACCACCGACCAGACATTCAAGAGGCATTACTTGCAGTGCATAAATCCTCCGCAACCCCCCCAGCCGTTTTCCTCCCGCATCATCATCCTCCATGTTCAACGTCTTTCGATCTTTTTTCTCGACCGCACGGCCAACCAGTCCCACAACAATGGCTCAAGCTAGCACCAAGGTTCAGGAGCTCATCAACAAGTCCTCTGTTGGTATGTACAAAACCGCATCGGTGATTTCCTGATCTCCCAGCCGGATTCCAAAGCATACAGCCTACTGTCCAAAGCGTACATCCTGCTGACATGCCTTTCTTTCCCTTTCCACGCCGGATAGTTGTCTTCTCCAAAACCTACTGCCCCTTCTGCCGCGCCACGAAGAGAACACTCGATAGCTTGAACGCCAGCTACGACCTCTGGGAGCTTGACGATCAAGGTTGGTTTTTTTTTCTCTGTCTTTTCTGTTTTCTGTTTTCTGTTTTCTGTTTTCTGTTTTCTGTTTTCTCTTTATTTATTCGTTTATTTCTTTTTTTTTTTTCAAAATCCCCCTTTCATCCGGGCGCTCAAGTCAATTGACTCATCCTCCGTAGCCGATGGTGCCGCCATGCAAGACGCTCTCGAGCAGATTAGTGGCCAGCGCTCCGTGCCGAATATCTACATCACGCAGAAGCATATTGGTGGCAACTCGGACTTGCAGAGCCTACATAACGCCGGCGAGCTCGAAAAGCTACTGAAAGAGGCGGGCGCGCTCAAGGCGTAAGCGAATACTACATGCTCTGTTTTTTGTTTCATCGCAGCCTCCCATCGACCACGACCTTTGGTGATGCATGTACAATGAGTGGGGCTGATTGACCACGTGTTTGGCTTCTTATTCTTATTTTTCTTTTTGGAGATCAGGGCTCGGCTTTGACACTGAATGAGACTTGTACATGAAGAGTACTTCGGGACATTACAACCAAGACCTTGTTCAATTTTTTGAAGAAAAGAACCCCCAGAAAAAAATCCCCAGAAATTCAGTGTGGATGCTCGTAAAACATCACATGCCACAAAGAAGACGAGTGTTTCACAAAGCATCGTGGAAGAAATACAGACAAAAATAGTAATAGTAGACCAACCCCTAATATACACCCAACCTTCAATTCGACGCCCCCAGCACGCGAGTCCGCGAGTCTGCGAGTCCAGTACTCTTCCTCATACGACTTGCGTGGCAACAGTGCCCACAGGCCGCTCCACAAACTCCATGATGCCTTCAATGATGTTTTCCCGTGCCGCCTCGGAAGCGACCCTGCCTCCAGCCAAATAGTTGAGCCACAACAGCCTCGACAGTCTCTCCTCCGAGACGGTGCCCATCAGACTCTTGGAGGAGGCCCCCGTCTCGAGATTCCCCTCGCCGTACGTGACGGCAAGCCTGCCCTGCGCATCCCGGCTCAACAACAGCTCCTTCTTCTTGGGGACCTGCCCCCTGTTGAACAGAGCCTTGAAATCCTTCATGGCCGCACCAAAGGCCTCATCGGTGAAGGACTTGTCACGAGCAGAGCGGGCCTGGATGGCGCGGACGAAGCCGTCGCGGAGATGGTGGAAGTCGGTGTCACGAACGGGGACGATGCGGAATGCGCTGCGGCATCCTGCTTCCCGGAGGAGAGAGTCCCAGATTTGCTCGCCCTCGGTCGCGTCGCGCAGGGCCTTGCGGAGAGCGTCCTTCTCGGAGGGGATGAGCGTCGTGGCCAGGGGGTTGATCTTCTTGACGAGGTAGCGCTGCAGACGCTCAATGTCCTGCGTCGCGACGTAGAAGCCCACCAGGTATACCTGGATGCCGATGAAGGTGACGGTCCTCATGCCCAGCCCGACGAGGGTGAATTCCGTGCCGGCGTGGTCGGCGACGGAGGCGGCGATGGGTGCGTTTGTTGTGGGCGACGGCGACGACCCGTCCGTGGGGCCGGCCAGGTCAATGTCCATGGTTCGAGGAAAGGCCGGGACGGCACCATGTCCCGTGGGGACAATCTCGCGGCCGTGCTCATCGTGGACCACGACCTTTCGCTTCTCGCCCGCCTCGGTTTTGAAGGTGTCGGTGGGGATGGCGGGCGCGTCGCACTGCACGGCCGTCGTGTCCCTACCGTTGTTGCCGTTGCCGTTGCCGTTGCCCTTGGTCTCGTTGGCGTGAGTCTGCGCATCGAGCGCCCTTTTCAGCTTCCACGCCGTGTAGATAAAGGAGATGACTCCGGCAATGGCACCGGCGGCGAGGAAGGCGGTGCGGTTCTGCTCATATTCGCGGCGCTTGCTGTTCAGCTTGTTCAGGTCAAAGTCCTGGGTCGCGCGAGTCGAGTGCGTGGTGGTCGTGGAGAGACATGCGCGGCGGGGTGTGAAGGCGGTCGTGGTCGGACGGACTGATGATGATGATGATGATGATGACGATGCCCTCGCGAGGGAGCGAATTGCCCGTGGTCGAAGCATCGGGCCCGTTGGTGGAGGATGGCAAAGGAAAGGGGATGCGGGTGCCGTGCTCACTGCTATGCTGCCAATTCGCAGCACGCCATGAGTTTGTTGAGCTGAAGTTCAGTTGGAACTTGGTGGGGATGGGTTACCACGGGCCCTGAGGGAGGGAGAAAAAAAAAGTTGTGACGTAAGTGGTTCTTGCTACCGGGAGAAGAAGAGATGGAGTCTGTGACAGAGACGACGGCTAGCCCAATTGGCGCATGGCTGCGTGTGCTGCGTGCGGTGTTTCTACATTCCGAGTCCCGAGTCCCGAGTCCCGAGTCCCGACTTTCCGATTGAATTTCTCCGGGGAACAGACTGACCGCCGTCGACAACGCCAACATTGGTGTCGAATCTCGACAGCGCAAAAGAATGCGTCTTTCAAAGGCTAACTACGCCATGCCCTCTCCCCTGAGTCCCCAGCCCTCTCTTGCATGCACATGCAGGCCACGAGGGGGCTTCGCGAATTGCCTGTTGAATATCACGGCTGCGTCCAGCGCCTCCCCAACACACGTCCGCAGTTCGGCATCTGGGTTGGAATCCAAAATGGTGAACCCAAAGTTGATGGTTACAAACCAGACTGTCTCGGGAGCAACGCTGATGAACAAAGGCATCTCATACCCGGTAGAGGGCGGGTTCGACAGCAGAGCGGTATTTCTGAAGAAAGTGTAGGAGAACAGGTAAAAGTTCCATTGGCTCGTGAACAGGCGCGTTCCATGTTGTCGGAAGTGAGAAAGTCAAGAGCATGGACGATGTGTAATCACATCTACCTCTAGTCCTTAGTCCTCTGCTTCTTTTAACAAAAAAAAAAAAAAAAAAAAAAAAAAAAAAGTAGTCTGAACAACATGAGAATACAACACCGTGCGGGGAAATCACCCGTGGCGCAAAAGACACGGCTGTTACTGTCCGTTTCATGGGAACATGCTTATCATTGTTGCTCCCACATACCCGGCCGGCTCTCCTTGTCTTTCAAAGGGCCACCACACAGCACATTGGGTTGGACAGGGAAAAACGACAAAGGGAGAGGCCGCCTGCGTCCAACTCTGACAAAAAGTGTCAACGGTCTGGCCCATTCACATTCAGCTGGTGCACAGAATGGGTTCGGTATTCCAGGCAGGCGACCAGCCGAGATTGAAACGTGCGCGGTCGAGAGGGCTGCACGGATTGTGCCACGACATGGCAAGCGGTTTCAGCTTGGGGGGAAAGTTAAAAAAGAAATCAGATAAAATGAACTCTGGTAGGACGGAGAAACGGCGGTAGCAAATCGCGCAGAGTCTTGCGCTTGACTCCGGGGAGGTGGTGATGGTGGTGTGGCAGGAATCAGGATGGACCAGACCGGAGAGGCAAAAGTTGGCACGCAGACGACGCAGGAGACGAGAAGACGCACAACACACCTGGCTTGAAGCTCATGGTCTCATGGTCTCATGGACCACGGTAGCGACGTTGGATGGATCTGACGGGATCATTGACGAGAAATGGATAATGGATCAGGACTGATGCGCAGCAAGTGGCTGACCGGGGCTGGGTCGTCCGCTCCGCCCCACCGGCTGACCCTGATTGGCTATATCCAATTTCCGCTCTGGTGTCTGCTTGCATCCATCATGCTTGGGCGTGGCACGCACCTGCAACACCTGCACGCGGCGGCAATGCGCCACAGCCAACACCTGGCGCCTGCTCCGTTCCCAGCAGCACAGTGAGCCACTGGTCTGTTGACATGTCAACTCTGGTACCCGAGACCCAGCCAACTTTGGCCCTTCTCCAGTCGTGCGTGATCCGCTAGAGCTGCCCATCTCCTTTCCATCCCACTACCATCACCATCACCATCACCATCACCACCACCACCACCACCATCATCGTCGTTCCCCGTCTCGACTGCTCAATATCTCCCGCGATCCGCCAACACACTCTTTTCAACCGCGGCGCCGTTCCATCGAGTCGTCTCGCCCAGCATCCTCCAGGCCCTCAGTGCCTGATCGCGCCCTCCGCACTGGGGCTTGCCCGACTTTGGCTGACCGGGTGCCTCGACGACCAGTTGCCCTCGCCCCCCCCCGGGCAACAGGCACTCGGCAACTCGCGATCCGCGACTGGCGATCCGCAACCTTGCACTCATCGCAGAATAAAACTCGCGGAACAGGTTACCTCGCCGCCACAACGCTCCGCCATAGTCTCTTCCGCCGCGCCGCCAGAAAAAACATCATCATGACTAGAAGTCCCAGCACAACCCCTGAGGAGCAGGATGACTCTCGCTCATCTTCTTCCACAGCCTCCCCAGCCCCTCCCGATAACGAAGAGTCCGACTTCTTTCTCGGTGCCAACGACTCCGAGTCTTCCCTGGGCGTCCCCAATATTCAGGACATGCAGGTTGACGACTCCTGTTGGCCCCCCATCAGTCGGCTGCCCAACGAAATCCTCATCAGCATCTTCGCCAAACTCGGCGCCACACCAGACCTGTACCACTGCATGCTCGTATCCAAACGATGGGCTAGGAATGCCGTCGACCTGTTGTGGCACCGGCCTGCCTGTACCAGCTGGCCGAAACACCAGAGCATCTGCCAGACTCTGGGCCGTGAGCACCCTTTCTTCAGCTACCGGGACTTCATCAAGCGACTCAACCTAGCGGCTCTTGCCGACAAGGTCAACGACGGAAGCGTCATGCCCTTGGCCACGTGTTCGAGAGTCGAGAGACTAACCCTGACCAACTGCAGCGGGCTCACGGATTCTGGTCTCATTGCTCTTGTCAACAGTAGTCCCTCGCTGTTGGCTCTCGATATCTCCAATGACAAACACATCACCGAAAAGTCCATCATCGCCATTGCCGAGAACTGCAAGAGGCTGCAGGGTCTTAATATCTCGGGTTGTGATGACATTTCCAACGAGAGCATGATACACCTAGCCCAAAATTGCAAATATATCAAGAGGGTGAGAGCGCTCTATTCTGTTTTGTGACGACTGTTTTTGATACGGCAAGGTCTTGAATCAAGTCGGCCACAACACGAGCATTTTGGACTGACATGATTTTTTTTTTCTTTCTTTCTTTCTCTCTTTTGCTTCCAGCTCAAACTCAACGAATGTGTGCAACTCCGAGATAATGCTGTTTTGGCTTTTGCTGAGCAGTGTCCCAATATTCTCGAAATCGATCTGCACCAATGTCTTCAGATACGCAACGGCCCCATCACCTCCCTCTTGTCCAAGGGCAATTGCCTGCGCGAGTTGAGGCTTGCCGGCTGCGAGCTCATCGACGACGGCGCCTTTCTAAACCTGCCCGACAAGCGAATCTACGAACACCTTCGCATCTTGGACTTGACGTCATGCACTCGCCTGACAGATGCGGCTGTGGTGAAGATCATCGAAGTGGCACCCCGGCTCCGCAACCTCGTCCTGGCTAAATGCCGCAATATCACAGACGTGGCCGTACATGCCATTTCCAATCTCGGCAAGAACTTGCATTACGTTCACCTGGGTCATTGTGGACAGATTACCGACGAAGGGGTCAAGAAACTCGTGCACAGCTGCAATCGCATTCGCTACATTGACCTAGGATGTTGCTCGAATCTTACCGATGATTCGGTCAGGAGGCTGGCCCTACTGCCGAAGCTGAAGAGAATAGGCCTCGTCAAGTGCAATTCCATCACGGACGCCTCGGTATTTGCCCTGGCCGAGGCTGCCTATCGCCCGCGAGTAAGACGTGACGCCAGCGGCGTGTTTATAGGAGGAGAATTCCACACGCCCAGCCTGGAGCGTGTTCATCTGAGCTACTGCGTCAATTTGACTCTCAAGGTAAGTTTCTTCCTCTCAGAATGTTCATGTTCTCATGATATTATTATCATGCTGCAGAGAATGTCGGGACAAGAAAAAAAAAATCTAACATATCCGACAGAGCATTCTCCGGCTGTTGAATTCCTGCCCAAGACTGACTCACTTGAGCTTGACGGGTGTTGCCGCGTTCCAGCGGGACGATTTTCAGGCCTTTTGTAGAGTAGCACCGGCCGGTGAGTTTTGTTTGGGAAATTCGAGCCCATTCTTTCCCCCGTTTACTTGCTCACATGTTGGAATAGAATTTACGCAACACCAAAGAGACGTATTTTGCGTCTTCTCTGGCAATATGGTGTCCCAATTCAGAGAGTACCTGAACACCTCGGAACGATATGAAGAGTTCAGGAAAGAGCTGCCGTATGAAGCTGGCAGTAATTGGAACCGTGGCGCAGATGCCGCCAGGCGATCTCAGGCCATGGCATTCTATCTCAACACTGCTGATCACGAACCATTCGATGATGAAATAGCTGATGAGGATCTCGAATTCGCAGCACTCGAAGACAGCGACTTGATTGTCGATGCGCAGAGTCAGAATCGCGTACAGCCCGGAGGTGCTGCCGCTGGTCCAGGCCAAGGATCTGCTCTGCTGCCACCTACAACACAATCGATTCCGGTGCCGCCTCCGGCACCAAGTATCGGCCAACACCACCCGTTTGCCTCGTCTAGCCACGCGCACCCGGTGCTTCACCACTTGCAACACCTTCAGCCTCACCGAGCGGCCGCGATGGCTCCCTTGACGGCTTTCTCAAGCTTCATGACCAACCAGTCCCAGTCCGCGTCGGGCGCACCGCCGCTCAGTGCCCATGGGCGGGGGCAAGCCAGCATGGCAACACTTTCTGCACAGTCAAGACCATCGGGAGCTTCGTCGTCGAGTGCAGCAGACTTGGTTCATGGAGCCAGCACTGCCACTATGCATCAGCAACCTCGGGACGACCAAGAACAGTCGTAGCTGCTTTTGGCCGTATCAGTTTTTGCCCAGATGAATACATATCCTGGGTAATGCTAGAAATTGAACAAATACCCCGAGCAGTCCAATTTCTAGTTCTTGAGGCTCTCTCTCTCTCTCTCTCTCTCTCTCTCTCTCTCTCTCTCTCTCTCTCTTCTTCTTACTTCTTCTTCTTCTTCTTCTTCTTCTTCTTCTTCTTCTTCTTCTTC
>AFRA01000258.1:0-37168 GCA_000223055.1 Claviceps fusiformis PRL 1980
TTGGAATTATAGCTGTGGGCAGCTGTGGGTAGCTATGTGGAAGCTGCTTGTTAGACCGGCCGCCTCCCCGATTCCTTATAATTTGTTGGTTGGAATTGGAATTATAGCCGTGGGCAGCTGTGGGTAGCTGTGTAGAAGCTGCTTGTTGGACTAGCCGCCTCCCTAATTCCTTTAATTTATTGGTTAGAATTGGAATTATAGCTATGGGCAGCTGTGGGCAGCTGTGTGGAAGCTGCTTGTCGGACCGGCCGCCTTAGCTATGGCTAGCTGTGCGCAGGTGTAAGCAATTAGAATTGTAAAGAAAAAGGGTAGAATTCGTCTCTTCTTCCTTGGATTGACGGCTGTAAGGCTGCTTTGCAATTAGATTAACGGCTGCAAAGCTGCTTTGTAATTGGATTAACAGCTGCAAAGCTATTAACAGCTGTAGAGTTGGATAATAGCTAGGAATAGCTAGAAAAAGAGAGAAAAAGAGGGCAAAAAAATTTGCAAAAATTTAGAAAAAAGGTTTTATTTATAATTAGCTAAGGAATTTGTTAGGGTGGGTATCTAATAAACCCACTTTAGGTAAGGGAAGGGCGGCTGTTAGATCCACTTTTAGCGGGGAAGGGTAAGGATTATAAAAAAAGAGAAAGAAAGGAAGGGAAAAAAAAGAAGAAAGGGGAAATTTATAGTGTTAGCGGGCTATTAAGTTAGGTGCTAATCTATCCGTTAGCTATGAATTTTAAGGGTTTTCTAGCTAGCTAAGGGAAAAGCTAGAAATTATTAAATTAAATATATTCTAGGTAAGGAAATATCCTTATAAACAGCTACTAGCAGCCGCGCTCTAGCAAGATAAATTGCAATCGTAGCTGCTAGCAGTTATTAGCAGTTGTAACTAGGCAGGGGTTTTGGCTAGTTAGTTATAATTTCTTCTAGACTAAGAACTAGTCCCTCTAATAGGTCTTAGCGCGCAGGCGAAAGCACTATTTATAATAGGGAGAAAAAGAACAGCACCCCCTAACTAGCTAGGTTAGGGACTATTAGCAGCTATTAGTAACTGCAAGCTAGTGCAGTTATAAGGTTGTTAGCTAGCTAGCAGTTGTTAGAAGGAAGAAAAAGAAAGAAAAGAGAAGAAAAGGGATCTAGGTTATTAGAATAACGGTCTAGCACTAAAGAGAATAATAGGGATCTAGGTTATTGGAATAACGGTCTAGCACTGAAGCTAATAATAGAAAAATCCAGAATATTAAATAAAATATATTATAATTTAAGGCCTAATACCTAGCTTATAGCTACTAATAGCTATAAGCTAGCCACAAGTAGTTAAACTTTTTAAAGGTTTAAGTGCGGGTGTCTTTCTATCTAAGAATTTAGCAATTTGCATTGCTTATATACTGGATGGAAGTCACGTGCCCGCAGTTGCTAACAGCTGTCAGCTATGTAGCTGCGCGGCTGCGCGGCTGTCAGAAATACAGGGACGGGGGACTTTCCCCCCGACACAATAGGTATAAATAATAGTCCCTAAGTGTATATAGTGTTCCTAAGGGGCAGCTTATTATAAAGTAAGGGGTTATATAAAGTCTTATAGAACTCCCTATTAACTAGGTGCCCTTAGAGCTAAGAAGTTTTAGTATAAAGGGCGTTAAGAGTTACTATATAAGCTAGTTATATTTATATGCCTATTATTGTAAAAGATATTATAAAGTATTATATATTTAAGGTTAAAACCTATTCTAAGGTTAATAAAGGGTATTAAGCTTACTTTATAGTTTACTAGTAGGATTTAGCTAGTTTAAAAGCCTTTAATATAGCTATTATATAGGTTATTACTTTATTAATTTCCTTTATACTACTATAGTAAATCTTACTAAAAATAAACTCTTACTAGTTATATATATTAATAAAAAACTACTAGAATTTATTATATATATTAGGCTTATACTATTATCTCTAAAATTTAATTACTTATAAAAAAGATATATATTCTTTTTAACTATTAAGTAAATAAAAAATTACTTTATATTAATTAATTTTTATAGAATTTAATAGGGTTTCTAAAGGGGGATTTAATATACTAAAAGTTAAATAAAGATAGATTCTTATTTCTAAAATAGTTTTCTAATAAAAGCTAGTATTAATATATTTTTTTTATAAAAAAGTATAGTTTTTTTAATATAAAATAAAATATTTAAGGTTTTTAATAATCTTTTAATTTCTATACTTACTATATTTTTTATTAACTTATTTTTAAAAATATTATATATACTTATATTATAGGTATTTTTTATATATTTTAAACTATTTTTTAGTGTTATAGTTTTATTTCCTAATATTAGATTTATTTATTTAAAAAGGTATTTTAGCTTAGCTTTATAAATAATACTTTTTATTAATTTTTATTTTATATTAACTATAATAAAATTTATAAAGTTTTAATAAATAAGTTTTTTAATAGCTAAAGGCTTTAAGTAAATTTAAAGGTTATTATTAATATATTAATATTTAGTAAGAGTTTAAAGGTTTTTAATATTTTTTTATAATAAAAGTAATTCTTTTTTATTTTTAAAATTAAAGAAGTTTTAATAAAAAGCTTAAAAATAATAAATTTACTATAATAAGGTTTTAGTAATAAAGCTAGTAATTAAAGAATTTAGGCTAATAGGTAGACTTTATTAGTTTTTTTCTATTATTAATATAAGGTTTATAGTTTTTATTATTAACTTTTATATAATAAATAAATATATAAAAGAAATAGTAATTACTACTACTTATTATATACTAAATATTATATATAAATAAGGGTACTTATATAATAGGTATAGTATATTATAAAGTTATAAAAAGAAAGAACACTTAAGTTATAGGTAGGTAATTAAGTATATATATAGTTAAAGTTGTTCTCTCTAGCTATGTGCGGCGGAACCCTCCTTTTGTGAGGTGGGTTCTGCCTCTAGGAACGGACCGTAATAGAAATCGCCTTATTTTAGTTAATTCCTATAGGATTTAATAGGGTTCCTAAAGGGGGATTTAATACGCTAAAAGTTAGATAAAGGTAGATTCTTATTTCTAGGATAGTTTCCTAATAGGAGCTAGCATTAATATAGTCCCTTTTCTATAAGGAAGTATAGTTTTTCTTAATATAAAATAAAATATTTAAGGTTTTTAGTAGTTCTTTAATTCCTATACTTACTATATTTTCTATTAACTTATCTTTAAGAATATTATATATATCTATATTATAGGTATTTTCTATATATTTTAGACTATTCTTTAGCGTTATAGTTTTATTTCCTAATATTAAATTTACTTATTTAAAGAGGTATTTTAGCTTAGCTTTATAAATAATACCTTTTATTAATTTCTACTTTATATTAACTATAGTAAAATCTATAGGGTTTTAGTAAATAGGTTTTTTAATAGCTAAGGGCGTTAAGTAAATTTAAAGGTTATTATTAATATATTAATACTTAGTAAAAGTTTAAAGGTTTTTAATATCTTTTTATAATAAAAGTAGTTTTTTTTATTTTTAAAATTAAGAAAGTTTTAATAAAAAGCTTAAAAATAGTAGATTTATTATAATTAGTTTTTAGTAATAAAGCTAGTAATTAAAGAATTTAAGGTAATAAGTAAACTTTACTAGTTTTTTTTTATTATTAATATAAGGTTTATAGTTTTTATTATTAGCTTTTATATAGTAAATAAGTATATAAAAAAAATAGTAATTACTATTATTTATTGTATACTAGATATTATATATAAATAGGGGTACTTATATAATAGATATAGTATATTATAAAGTTATAAGGAGAAGGAACACTTAAGTTATAGGTAAGTAATTAAGTGTATATATAGTTAAAGTTATTCTCTCTAGCTATATATAGCGGAACCCTCCTTTTATAAGGTGGGTTCCGCCTCTGGGAACGGACTGTAACAGTAGGTAATATTAAATATTTTATTATTTAAATTTCTTTTTATAGTATATTTACCTAAGTAAGGTAAAGGGGGAGAAAAAAAGGGTAATAATACTTTAGTAGTAATAAATATATTCTTTTTTAAAAAAAGTTAGTTTTTAATTTAAATTTAAATAAAGAGTATTTTAAAGCCTTATTATTTTAAAATTAAATATATAAACATAGCTTTATTAATATAAAAAAAGTTAAAGTAAATAATAAATAAATTTAAAAAGTATATAGGTAAAATATAATAAAATAATAAATAAATAGTAATATATAAGTAAAAGAAGTATAATTATACTTTTTAAAGAGTTATAAATAAGTATATATAAAAGGAAAAGAATATAAGGGTAAATAAGAGTAAAAAATAAGAAACTTATATATAATATAGGCATTAGGTTTTAGGTTTTTAATAGATTTTATATAGTTTTTAATAAAATATTAATAATAATAAATATAATAATTACTAGCTAGCTTAAGGATAAATATACCTAGCTACTAATAAAGTATTTATAAAGTAATAGGTAGGAAAGATATTTAAATAAAGATAGACTTACTATAGTAATAATATATATACTATAATAATATATAATATATATAAGTATATATAAGAATACTTTTATAGTATATAGTACTAGGATATATAATAATAATAAAGCTATTACTTAAGTAAGTAAGTAATACTAACTTAGAATTATAATAAAGGCTATATTAATACCTTTTTAAACTAACTATATAGATAAGTAAGGGGCTATATAATAGATTTAAGCTAAAAGCTTAAACCTTTAAAAAAGTAAAAAAGGCTATACTATAGAGAAATAATAGTTATTAAGTATATACCTTACTAGCTTTAAGTAGGGCTACTTAAAGTACCTATAAATAAATAGAGTAGAAAACTATAGAAGATTCCTCTCTCCCTTTCCTTTCTCCTTAAGAGTAATAATATCTTCTATTAACGCTAGATCACAGTAGCCTCTAGGCCAGTCCATAACATTAGCCTATTTAACTAAAAAATTATAAGGATTCTTACTATAGTATAGGTAAAATTAAATAGCTAAATGCTTAATTAGTTATTATTACTTATAAGTTATACTACTAATATTATTAGCTTAGATAAATTAATATAATTTCTATATATTTAAAATCTATTTTTTTATAGAAATTTCTTTTAATATTAACTAAAAAATAAGGTAAAATATAATAATAGTAATAAAATTAATAAAAATCTAGTTCTAGTTCTAGTTTTAGTTCTAGTATAATTATAAACATATAATTACTACTAACTGTAAGGGCATATTAAGTATTGTAGGATTATTAATCCCCCACTATCATGCGATAACGGGAGGAGGCTATCTATCTACCATGTCACGTGACAGTGACAACAGCCTAATGCGCCATGACGAAAAGTGCATGCCACGGCAAAACAAAGCTCTCGAGGCCTACTGTCATTGTTTCCAAGCACATGCGCATGGGCGCGTCCAACCACTGATCTACGTGTCAGAATTGGTTGCCGTGTTATCTTGACTTTTTTTTCTCCTTCAATTTAGAAGGGATATTAGAAAGGGAGGGGGGGACAAAGAATGAATTCTTAGCAAAAACCGTCCGCGAGTAAAATCTATTTCCGTCCAGTTTCCCAATCAAAAACCCCATATCTCGCGTACTAGATTGTCCAAAGTTTGTTTTGTCCTCGTCAACGTAACAAGCAGCTTTGACAGCTGGTGACGGCCGGTGACCCATGCCTCTGGGTCCCCCAGCCCGGCAAAAGTGGGGCCCGGCAGCTTTCAGCCTTGTTGGCGACGTAATCGTCGTTGCCGTCTCGTCTCGTCTCCGTGCATTCATCTTCGTCGAGACCGGCCTCGGTCCTTGGCTCATTCAGCCGTTCCTCGCCAGCAGTCCTGCCGAAAAGTCTGGCGCTTTTTGTTCCTATACTCAGACAGCATGGTGCGGTACGCCCTTTTCCTGCTTCCACGACCATATGGATACGTGCTAACTTCCAATGATCAATCCACCCCTCCTTCTTCCCGTCTAGGCCTCCGAATCGAGGTTGTATACCTTCTCCGGCGAGACAAAGGAGCAGCTTCGCAAATTCCGCCTAACCACCTCCAGAGCCAAAGGTCCACTGGCCGTCATATGTGCGCCTCGACTTCCTCTCTCTGTCTCTCTCGCGCGCGCTCGCTGCCTGCGTGTATTTGTGTGTGTTTTGCTCCCGCTCTGTTCGCTAACCGCATCGGCTGCCTTCCCCTACCCTATCTAGACATGATTGATAGGAACACGCACGAGATTCGACAGGCCCTCAATGATTACGACGAAGCGCGCGTATACAAATCTCTGCAAGAAGTGGCTGAGGACTTGCCGGATCATACTCCTCGATTCGTCCTGCTGAGCTATCCTCTGACCACTGTGCGTCTTCTTTTTTTTTCTTTCTCACTTTGTTTCTTTCTTTTCCTTCAACTACGCTGTCCTTGTCTTCACCAAACGTTCTGGACAGCAATTTCTTCACGAAATCTCTTTTTTGCCTATCGCGCGAAACAAGTTCATATCAGTTAAAAAACTAACATGCTCGATGTGCGCAAATTTTTGTGGGAACAAAAAACAAACAGTCGGACGGTCGATTTTCAGTGCCATATGTGCTGCTGTATTACCTGCCCATTACTTGCAATGCCGAGGTGAGGATGCTGTATGCGGGCGCAAAGGAGCTGATGCGGAGTACAAGTGAGGCCGGCAGCGTAATTGACGTGGAATCGGTCGAGGACTTGGACGAAATTCCTGACAAGTTGGTTAAATAAATAGCTTAAATAAAAAAGTCCATACGCCAGTTGAACATGGCAATTGAGCAGATGTATGTATGTGATTTGAAACATGTTCTTTCTGAGCGAGTAGAATAGTGATTGTACCAGTACCACTAGTATTTACATTTTTTTGAAGGGCATGTATATACATATGCACTTATACCTACAGAAATTCATTTTATATCATTCATCGCCGTCGTTTATTCCTCAGGCAGAACGCTTTCGACATCCAAGCCAAGCTGTCCCGCCACATTCTTGACCACTTGCTTCAACGCCAGACAGGCCGGGCTATCGGGAAAGGAATCAAAGTAGCTTTCCCCATAGTCACACGCCATCCGTATCCTCGGATCCAGAGGCACCGCGCCCAGGAACGGAATCCCCATCTCCTCCGCCAGGCCCCTGCCCCCGCCGGTCGTGGCTCTGAATATCTGACTCTCGCCCCGACAACTCGGGCACACGAAGCCACTCATGTTCTCTACCAGCCCAATGATTCGAATGCCGGCTTTGCGGCAGAAATCAATCTCCTTGCGCACGTCGAGCAGCGCCACCTCCTGCGGCGTGGTCACCACCACGGCGCCATCAATCCCGCTCTCCCTGAGGAACGAATTCACGCTGAGATGCTCGTCGCTCGTCCCCGGCGGGGTGTCCACCAGCAGGAAATCCAGCTCCCCCCACTCCACGTCCTTGAGGAACTGCTTAATGAGCCCGTTCTTTTTGGGTCCTCGCCAAATCACGGCGTCGTCCCGGTTCGGCAGCATGAACTGGATGCTCATCACGCCCAGGTTGTCCATAACCCAGACGGGCGACCAGCCCGAACCGCTGACATGGATCGTCTCCTCCTCCACGCCCATCATCTTGGGGATGCTCGGCCCGCATATGTCCGTGTCCATGATGCCGACGTTGTTGTCCGGGTTCGTGGCAAACGCGTGCGCCAGCAGCGACGTGAATGTGCTCTTGCCCACTCCGCCTTTGCCGCTCAGTACCAGCATCTTGTGCTTGACCTGTGAGAGGCGTGCTGATATGAGCGGGATGTCCGGGTCCGGTCCCTTGGGCGCCGACGCGCAGATGGCCTGGTTGGGGCAGCCGGCGCAGGAATCCGCCTGGCCCGCTTGATGGGATTCCGGGCCGGGACAATGCTCTGGCTCGGGGGCCACGAGTTGGGGCTTTTGTTTGAGCGGGCTGGCCAGAATGTCCGATATTGACTCTGGCTCCTCGAGTGATGGAGTCATTTTTTATTTTTCCTTTTCTTTTTTTTTTTTTTTTTTGCCAGCGAGTGAATCCAATTTTTAGTGAGTGTGATCCTGCTGTTCCTGCTGCTGGCGGCTACAGGGGGGAAAATATGTTGTCAAGGTCGCTTGCCCGGCTGGGGTGAACAGGCACGGTCTGTGATGTGATGATGTAGATGGTTGATTCGATGTCGGACTTTGGCTTAATAATGCGTCTGTCTGGTCGCGGCATGTATGGACTAGCCGCACGTCATGGGACAAGAAATAAAAATGGGATAAAAACAAAACCAACCACAAAACAAAGCTGTTCCTATCCAACCTCTCTAGATAAAATTAAAATAGAAGCTCGGAAAAAAAAAACCAGCTCGGAAAAAGCGCATGGTGCATTACTGAAATCATCCTTTAATGTTCTCTGATACAAAGAAAAAAAATGATCCTTTTAAACGGTGCAGGGTAGGCTTTACCTGACGGTGCAAATAAAATTGCAAAACATTTATTACGCACATTGTCCAAAATCTTTCTAGGAAAACTAAGCGCTAGACACAGACAAGAAAAATAAGGCCGCTTTTTCATGAGAAGGAAAAAAAAAAGACCGAATCTCAATCACCATGCTGTGGTGAAATTGGTTCAGGACCTCAAAAAAAGGTTCCAGAGGGAGTCGAACCCTCGCTGGCGGAATCAGAATCCGCAGTCATAACCGTTAGACCATGGAACCATTGAGGTGGTTTGCCACTTCACATGGGTCGGTTAGAGATTGCGCTCCTTATTGATTACTATATCACCTTGCAATCAGAGTGCCGATCGACACTAATCTGATTCATGCCGGCATATCACCCCACCTAAATTTTTCTCGATTGAAAAGAGTTGCAACACGAGGAACGTATTGATGGAGGGGCAATTCCCCCAACTTCCTGCACGATAGCGTACTTCACTTAAATACACGCCCAAAAAGTGCACGCAGGCCGTTTTCGAAAATATGGCTGATGCTACTGTCCAAAGCCTTAGGGAGACTCTCTGCTCCGAATCAACACCGTTGACTGTCCGATTCCGAGCCCTGTTTTCGCTGAAGCACGTTGCGACAACCGGAGAGCCCGCGACGGCGGCTGCTGCCATCGAGGCTATTGCCGCAGGCTTTACGTCGCCTTCGGCGCTCTTGAAGCATGAGCTGGCATACTGCTTGGGACAAACGAAGAACGAGGCGGCTATCCAGCCCTTGAGAGATGTGCTCTCGAATGTGACGGAAGATGCCATGTGTCGCCATGAGGCTGCCGAGGCTCTGGGCGCGCTGGGCAATACTGAGTCCTTGGATCTGTTAAAATACTTTCGCGACCGTGAGGGCGAGGCAAAAGTTGTTACAGAGACTTGCGAGATTGCGATTGATCGGATAGAATGGGAGAATTCACAACAGCGCCGACAAGAGAAACTACAGCAGAGGTTAGTCGGCTTTTCTGCGTCTTTTCTCACTTTCTCTCTCTTTTTCCTTTTTTCCTTTTCCTTTCCTTTTCTTTTCCTTTTCTTTACGATCTACTGTATGAATAACAACTCGTAGTGATTTTGCTTCCATCGACCCGGCACCACCATTGCCTGAATCGGAAAGGACCGTCGAAGATCTAGGCGAGACCCTCATGGACACCAGCCGGCCTTTGTTCCTGCGATATCGTGCCATGTTCGCCTTGCGCGATCTTGCCTCGCCACCTGACCGCCCTACTGCGGTTCCAGCAGTTCTCGCCTTGGCTAAAGGGTTTGCTGATTCTTCTGCCCTGCTTCGTCACGAGATTGCCTTTGTTTTCGGCCAGCTATCGCATCCTGCTTCTATCCCTGCTCTTGTTGAAGCCTTAAGCAATGTCGAAGAGGCTAGTATGGTCCGTCACGAGGCTGCTGAAGCGCTTGGCAGTCTTGGCGAAGAAGAAGGCGTGGAAGAGACTTTGAAGCGCTTTCTTCACGATAAGGACAAGGTCGTCCGAGAGAGTGTCATCGTGGCCCTGGATATGGCGGAGTACGAACAGAGTGGTAACGCCGAATATGCATTGATACCGGAAGCTGCTAGTGCTTCTGCCTAAAAAACGAAAGAGAAAATAACAGAGATGACCCAATCTACATAGAATAGAAACGACACAAATTCTTCAATTGTTCTCTTGCCATCTAGCAAAAATGAGAAACGGGTTAGTGAATCTTCAGAAGCCGATCCGATCACGAGAAGACAGCAAAGGGCTGGACAGCGGCTGGAGAGACGACTTACGAATGGCCACACTCGCAATTATAAATGAGTGTTGAACCTTCATCAGCACCACGAAGCTGCACGTTGGTGTATTTGACTTCTTCCCGACCACAATTAGGGCATCGTTCCTGTGCAGTACTCCCGGTTTGCAGCTTGTGCTTTTCAACGTGTTGTACGGTTGACTGTAATTTTTGGCGAAGAGCTGAAGGGAAATCGGAGGGCTTTGATTTTGTCAGAATAACTTTCGAGCCAGTGTCTATTAAAATGGAAGAAAACCGTTAGCCATCGTCCGAAGAACTCAGCAAAACCTGTGATTCTTGTCTCCTTGTCGCCGACCTTTGTTCCAGGCACCGCAACATTCACAATTCAGCGAATTCTTTTCTGTGCCTTTTGTGGCAGGAAGCAGATTGCCGCAGTCTGTGCAGAAGACGAGTGACCCAATCGCAGCCATCTTCACTTTGATTCGCGTGGTGATGTAATTTCGATCGAAAGTGATTGACGTCTGAGCTTCCAAGGCGCATCTAGGTTCACCGATTTAAGAACAAAAAAGCAGAATTTCGGGATCGCGCATTGTGATCACCCGTCAATCGAAGACTGACTGGACCGACCAGCGAGCTTATCGCAAAGTTATCTTGGCTGCGGATAAACTGATTACGCAAGGGCAGAATGGTACGGCCGAAGGAAAAAGTCCTGATTGGCTATGTGCAAGCTATCATAGACCCACGTCATTAGCCGCTAGCAAAGGCCAAACGACAAGGCTTGTGATTGCAGGTACTGGACTCCTGACGGACACTACGCCATTTGCCTACTAGCTTGGTACCTACACTCACTTGACTTCGACGTCGTCCAGTTATCCCCATGTTGCCCGCCAGGCACATGGAAAGCCTCGTTTCGCATCCTCAATCGCTTTCCATAAGCGCCGCATAGCTGTTGCTTCACTGCGCATTCATTGTATTCGCTGCCTGAAGAAAACCCGCCATTGTTTTTTTTATCTCTTTCCTTTCCGTGCTGGGTTCTGTCGCTACCGGCGCAATTGTCTTGCCTATTGTCTACCACCATTGCGCCTTCCTCATGCGACGAAACCGGATGGCACCTGCCCTCGAC
The DNA here is from genome assembly GCA_000223055.1 of Claviceps fusiformis PRL 1980. Lineage (NCBI taxonomy): Eukaryota > Fungi > Ascomycota > Sordariomycetes > Hypocreales > Clavicipitaceae > Claviceps > Claviceps fusiformis. The sequence continues at coordinate 11,270 of AFRA01000258.1, forward strand.
CATGCCTTACTGCCTCCCCTATTGTAACAACAGTCGACAACATGGCAGACATGGCTTCTTACAACACAAACGGACCTAAGAATGGGGTTGAACTGGGCCCAAGTTCCGGGGCGCCGAGCAACAAAGTCTCCCGACCGTTCACTCTACAGGAGTCATTGCCTTATTCACCGCAAACCTCAACAGCACCCTTCTTGCCTGGTGAGGAATTCTTGCTTCACGCAATTGTCTTCTGTGAAAGCCCTTCAACCTTCAAAGCTTGGGTTGGCTGACGTTACTGCACGCAGATATTATTCCTGACCCCAGTGTCGGCTCCGGATCGCCATCCCTGGGCATCAGCGACTTATACTCAACTCAAGACTTTGATAAGGTGAATCAGGAGGCAGCAAACTCAACATACGGTCCGAAGAATTTGAAGCAGACCGTGGATCACGTATTGCATGATCTCATACCGTCAAAGAGGACTCAATAGTTGGTGCAACTCCGTGTCTGCATCTGTATACATCCATCAGCAACATTGACACTGTGCTAGCAAATTTCCATCGATGCCTCAAGGAGGACCGCCAGGTACATCGTCGAGCCACTGCAGGAGTATCTCGGAAAACCTATCCCCGCTTGCGAAAGCCGTCTACGAGAGGGTGGGAAGTTACTTCAAGGCGACGAAGCCAAATTCATTCAGTCCGAAAGTCGTCAAGAGTGATTCAGAGCGATCACACAAACCTGCGGGGAACCACACATCGAAAAGCCCCCCTCGACAAAAGCTTCCTAGCTCAACCAGCAACGGCATCCCACATGCGAGAATAGAAGTGGCCATACCGTCGAAGCCTATTGACCCTTCAGCTTACAATGAAATAATCGTGCTCGACCAGTCAGACAATCTGAATAGCATTACGCCATCAGACCAATTAGTTGTTGAGGCTCGACAGTACACTAGGGACCAATTAGCAACCCAAGCTTCCGTTCTTGTTAAAAATCCCGATTTTCGAATCGAACTTCCCGCGACTGCGATCAAGGCTGACGACTACGTTGAGTACTTGATTGTTCCTGATGCCCCTGAAAATTTATCAGTTAGGAGGAAAGAATTTTCGACATTGGACGAAAACCAAGGTGTTATTGGAACAAGTCTTGATCAACGTCAACGTGGCGAGGCGGCGGTTGATGCTTTAGAACACCTGATGCGTTCCGTATTCTCTGTTGTGGGCAGTGCCCTCGCTATGGAACCAGGGCTGGACCACATCATTACGGTAACAAATGATCAGGAACCTGCAATGACGGCTGCGATGCAGCAGAAAATGCACACTGCACTTCAGAAAGTTATCAGCTTGAAGAGTTTTGATTGTGTTCCGTTGGAAAATCTTCTTCGGGTAATGAAGCTCAGTGAAGCCAGTTTAAAGCAAGCGGACGGTCTCGATATCCGTGTGGACGAGAGCTGGGATGAAACGGCTGTTCAAGTCTGGGTTCAACAATTGAATGAGGTGGAGACTGCCTTGAAATCTGCACGAACATGCCTTAGAATACTATCGGGCTGCCGCGAAGATAAGCAGCTCTATTCTGAAAGCATTATCACCAAGTGCGTCAACATATTCAAGGCTGTAACCGAGGATATTGTTATGCCTTTGGTGGAGCTCCGGAATTCGGGTACCTCTGGTAGCCTATTCAAGCTCATACAGAAGCACAAGAAGTCCATTGCCTCCATATTTGTTTGCTGCCAGAAACTGTCGGCGCTTATGGCCGAGCTCATCACCAAAATTACACTTTCTGAGTCTGTCATCAACACGCTCGAATTCACTGCTTCGAAGCTGATTTTCGTGGAAAATGCACACTTTGAAAAGGACTCAGCTATCGGTATACAGAAGTTTGATGGAATTCGCTCCGTTGCCATGGATATGCTCTGTCAAATTTTTCTGATCAAACCCGAACAACGACAAGGCATCATTGACGACATTTTGACCTCGTTGGAGAAGCTACCGGTTGGAAAAATTAGCTCTAGACAATTCAGGCTGGCTGATGGGGGCAGCATACAACCTGTTTCAGCTCTCATCATGCGCCTTGTTCAAGCTAGCTCTGGTCGAGTCGGGAACGGGGATTCTTCCAGTAAGAGCTCCAACGTCCGCTCTAAAGCAGGAGAGGATGAAGAAGATCAAGATCAACAATCGCAGCGAGCTCAGGCCAAAGCCACCATCATGAGCGAGGATCAGGGCGCACAGCAACCGGCCGTGGCAATTCAAGAACTGGAAGCTGTCGCAGCTCCACTCAATGATACGGCCATGCGTAACGCTTCCTATGTTATCAACTTTATTGTGAAACGCGCCATGGGCTCAACGAAATCGGGCGACACGCCATATCGCAATCTGCTGGATCTCTTTGTAGATGACTTCACGACATGTCTCGATATACCAGACTGGCCGTCAGCCGAATTATTACTACGATTGCTGATGGTGATGATGGTGCAGTTGTTTGAAGCACCCAAGACGGCAGCTCCTGCAAAAAACATGGCTTTGGAGCTACTGGGAACCATGAGCGCGGCCATTTCCCGTCTTCGGTCTCATATCAAGAAAACTGCAAGTACCTTTGAAAGCAGCGATGCTGATACATACGCGCAGTACCTTTCCGATCTCGCTACTCACTGTCTGGAACAACGATGTCCTATGGAGCACATTGTCTCCTGGTCAGGGCCATATCGAGGTGCCCTCGAGTTTCTACAAGAGAAAAGCTCGGACGATCCTCATATTTCCAGCTCTGTGGCCTTCTTGGTTCTAGACTGGGCAACAAGAGTTCATACAACCTATGACAACACCCACGAGGAGGATCCACAGCGATTAAAGGAGCTCGGTCGCTCAGCATATTGTTTGCGCATGATGATGGAAGACCAGACCTGGCTTGCGAGCGAATACACGTTCAAAAAAGTTCCGGCAAATGTGGCCAAATTCGCTTTCTCGATCATTTTGCTGCGATCTACCTTTTGTGAATCGTTTAGCAAAATCCTCAACATCCTCTTGGGCTCCATGGCCAGTGACCAAGCTACAGTGCGCAGCAAAAGCTTAAAAAGTATCAACCAAGTTCTCGAAACCGATCCATCTATCCTAGATAGCGACTCAGGCGTCATTCAGCTCATCCTTGATTGCTGCAGCGACTCATCTACTCAAGTCAGAGATTCAGCGCTCGGGTTGTTAGGAAGCTGCATAAGCATGCGACCTGTATTAGAAACCTCGCTGACAGCTAAAATTATCGAGCGGTTTCAAGATGCAGGTGTTGGTGTACGAAAGCGAGCAATGAAGCTGGCTCGCGACATCTACTTGCGAAACCAGAGTAAGAGCTTGCGGACTGCTATAGCCAATGGTCTTTTGCGTCGGATTCAAGACCCGGACGAAGGTGTACGAGATCTAGCCCGACAGATGATTGAAGAGGTTTGGTTTGCACCATTCTATGCCAATGAGAGCACTGCAAGCTTCGAGACGTCACTCTCGGAACATGTAGCATTAATCGTGCAGACAGTCAAGGGTGGTACTGTGACAGAAATTCTGGACAAGGTGTTTCAGGCGATTTTGAAGCCCCAGAACAAACCACTTGAGGATCAGGGCCCGTTTAGTGTTTGTTCGCGACTCGTCGGCATTATGTTTGGGTTGATTGACAATCCAGAATCAGAGGACGCCAGTGTGCCCTCGGGCCGAGATGCCCTTCAAGTCCTCACAATTTTTGCAAAAGCTGACCCCAAGTTGTTTAGTCTGGAGCAGATTAGGCTGCTCAAGTCACAACTAGCCAGTTTCACCGGACAAGAAGAACTGGCAGCGTTTAGAGCGGTGACCGTGATTTACAAACGGGTGTTACCGCAGCTCCCGACCGTTCACAAAGAGTTTCTTACCGAGGTCAGACTACAACTGCTGAAAGGCATTGGAAAGATTTCGTCTCGTGGAGCACTGGATGACTTGATAGCGTGTGCACATACGGTGTGTGAACTGCTCAGAGACTTCGCGCCGTTGGGCAATCTTGTCGCGTCCAGCTTGATGGCGATCCAACGGCTCTCCAAGGCGCCGCTGGACGCCAAACGAATCAATCTACTTGCTGCATATTCCATTATTGTCGGAAGCGTGGGCAAGCATTGCGATCTGGACAAGCAAGTCCAAATCTTCCGAGAAAAGTTCCCCAGCTGGAAAGGCGATTCGGTACCCAAACTGGTAGTAGATCTTTTGTCTCCATTTGCCTCTCCTCAGCAATCACTAGAAGCCCGAAAGGCATCCATTGAGGCAATTGGGCTTGTTTGCCAGTCGTGGCCCCGCAACTATGTCCTGGCCAAGGTTTATACTTCATTTCAACAAGTCTTCCAGGACAAAATTCCCATTCTGGAAACCATGATTCTGCGATCCTTCAAAGAGTTCTTGGTTACCGAAGAGAAGCGATCCGAAGCAGCCGCTGAAGGAGGGGATGCGAAGGGAAACAAAAAGGAGCTAACTGTTATGGGAGGTACAAATTTCGATGATGTTGCCAGTGCCACTACACAACGGTTTCTCAAAGAGATTACTCGGATTGCACTGTCGAGTCAAGACGAACATGCTTTTCTGGCTATGGAAGTTCTTGGCAGCATCAACCGGCAAGGCTTGACCCATCCCAAGGAAACAGGCGTGACCTTGATCACGCTTGAGACGTCTGCTAACCGGAAAATCGCGGAGCTGGCGTATTTGGAACATCGATCTCTCCACGAGAAGCACGAGACTGTGTTGGAAAGGGAGTACGTCAAGGCAGTACAGTCTGCTTACAACTACCAACGGGATATCGTCAAGGATTCGCATGGTGCCACGGTGGATCCGTTCCAGTCAAAGCTTCATTTGCTGATGGAAGTTTTGAAGATTAGCAAGATGAAGAATCGGCAGCGGTTTCTGGAAAAGCTTGTGGGGCAAGTAGATTTCGATCTGGCCAAGCTGAATGCGAAAGAAGACATGCCACAGCATGTTGACTTTTCCCGCTTCATTGCGGAGAATCTGGCATTTTTCGAATATCAGACAGTCGGAGAGCTGCAGACGACAGTCAACAAGATTGAAAAGATTGTAAGCAGCACAGGTGCCACGGTGGCTCAAGCGATCGAGTCGGAGGTGTTCAATGTTCGCATGGATCTCGACCAGGTAGAAGCACCAGCACCGCCAGCCGCTGTAGCTGCGTCGGAAGATTCGGCGACTGCGCCAATGGATGGACTGTCGGTGGAAACAGCAGCCGAGGGTCCGCCAGCTTCAACCGTGGCAGCTCCTATTTTGTTTGTGGAACCGCAACGATTTCGTCAACTGACGGCTGGATCTATCATTCTCCTTTCACTCTGGGAGGTACGAACACATTTGCGCAGACTATTTGGTATGGGAACGAACCGTCACGACAATCGTGCCAAGGCTCTAGCCAAGGACCTGAACAAGACGCCCATGAAGGTACAGGGTGTTCACGGCGAGAGGGTATGGGAGGAGATTCTGTCCCACATGAATGGACTGGCCAGTCAGGAAGTCATGGTGCAAAAGTGCAAGGCATTTGTGGAGCTCATGAACGTGGATAAGGAATTCAAAGTGGTGGACGAAGACGATGAGATGGACATGGAAGGACCCAACACACCTAGCGAAGGAGAGGAGGACGACGACAATGGTGACAGGGGCGTTAAGAGAAGAGCGACTGGGACTCCAGGAGGAAGAAAGAAGAGGGTACGGTCCAACTCACAGCCGCCACGGAAAAGAGGACGACCGAGAAAAAACGTGGATAGCGATGATGGGGATATGGATGGTGACTGGGCTTAGAGAAAAAGAAAGAGAAGAAAAAGCTTCATCAACAACAGCAACAAGACTAAAACACATTGTATTCAAGGCGATATATGGGGAAGATGACGATGATGATGTTCATGACGAGGAATAGTCGCTATATAGGCCCTCGGGCGGCGCGCCCCTTTGAAGGTGATGGGTGAAGAAGATGGGATGAGGGAGTGGGGGCGTTTTGGGCAGATATGACGTCTTTTATGGTTTTTCGTTTTTCTTTTTCTTTTTCTTTTTTTTTTCATTTTGCTCTTTACCTTGCTCCTTACTCTTGATACCTGGAGATGCTGGTTTCGACACAGACGAAATGAGGCGTTTGTGTATGTAAATTTACAATATACACGTGCATATTTTTGAAGTCGAGCGTGCTGTGGATGGTTGTGCATACAGAGATTGAAGACTGGACACTGGAGAATGAAGAATGAAGAATGGAGAATGGAGAATGGAGAATGGAGAATGGAGAATGGAGAATGGAGAATGGAGAATGGAAAATGGGGCCCGAAGTATGGATGGAAAACAGGGACCAGTGTAGTTGAAAAGTTGGGGGCCAATGCACACGATCATCGTGCTCATATTGTATGCAAGATGCAAGCCACAAACGTGTGCAACCCACATGACGAATACACCTTGTACCTCGTTGCTCCGTCTGGGACGTTGCGACTGTTACGTTGTTGTGCAACATGAGTGCATCAGTAGAGTAGATGGGGCACAGAAATATGAATTAGGATGGAGGCCTGGCCGGGCAAGGGATTTTTTTTTTTTCCCCGTCGGGAGATGAGATGTCTGGTCTGGTCTTTTTTCCTTTTTTCCTTCCTTCCTTTCTTTCTTTCTCTCCCCCCCCCCCCCCCGGTATTCTGGAACGCGCCGGCCAAGGTACCGCTGTACCAGGGGGGCGTGAGGGTGCGAGGGCGTGAGGGTATGAGGGTGTAAGGTGTGTGTGGCTTGTCGCATGTCGTCGGGTGTCAAGCGTCAATGCCAGTGCCAGTGGCCCACGACGAGACACGCCAAGCCTCGCCGCGCCACAATTTGTGATTGGCTTCGCCTCTTGGGCTGCGTATGCACGGGAATGCGTCCCTTTGTTGGCGCCGTGGGCAGTGTCTTTTTTTTTTTTCTTTTTTTTTCCTTTCTTTTGAGCTTCTTTTTGTCGTCTTTTCCTTCCCTCTCTCTTTCTTCCCAGGCCGCCAACCGGGCTGTGTGACTGGATGGACGATCCAATTTCTCTTGGTCCAGTCTCCGCCCCTGCTAAACTCTGGTAGGCAAGTCGGTAGTGGGCCAATCAGGTACTTTGCTCAGGTACATTAATATGCCGTACATGTTCGTCCATGCATGGATGGACCTGGGCAAAAATTACATGTACGTACCGTTAAAATTTAAGTCGGACAGGACAGGACAGCACAGGACAGGTCTGGGAGTGTCAGGAGTCAAGAGTCAGGAGTCAGGAGTCAGGACCAGTGAAAGAGGCAGAAAAGCCAGCCGATCCTTGGCTCATTTTCCTCTTGCATGTCTCCGCATGCAGCCTGCGTCGTTGCCGCCACACATTATCACTTATCACGGTCGTCACCAGTCGACAAAAGACATCCGTTGTGTGTCTGTGTGTCTGTCTGTCTGTCTGTGTGTCTGCCTGCCTGACTGACTGACTGACTGTTGGTCTGCCTGTCTTATCTGCCTGTCTTGCCTGTCCGCTTGCTGGCTGGCACCCCCGGATGCCATCAACACCATGACTTCGTGTGAGTCCTGTCAATTTTTGCTTCTTTTGTCTGCCCGCGTTGTCACCACCAAAATCCGCAACCCCTTTTTTGCCTCCAGCTTCCTGCCTCCAGCTTCCGCTTCCGCCTCTACCTCTACCTCTCTGCCTCTGCCCGTTCCCATCGACGTTTTCCCCGGCGCCTTTCTTCGTTTCATCAGCACGTCATCATGGCCATTGTCGGCGCGTCGTCGTCGACATTGTCATCCATTTCCTATGGATGACCGGATGTGACCTCGGTTGAATCTTCACTCGGCTCGCCTCCCTTCACATACCCATCACATACCCATCCAGCTAGACCCAGCACAGCCCCTTTCAGTCTGGTGCAGTCTGGTGCAGTCTGGTGCAAACATGACCGAGCCATCCAGCCATCACCCACATTTTTTCTCCGTGGTATGGAAACATCGGCCCCGGCTCATCGTAGCATCTTCCCTCCCCCGCTTCATCGAGCGCTCCCGTCGACCACGTCCTTGAACAAAAAAAAAGAAAAAGAAAAAAGAAAAAGAAAAACACACTGTCGACGTCGCTGCCAAACGGGCGCAAGTGTCTCCGATTGTCGCCTCGTTCACAATTCACCTGTACACTGGTTGAGTGTTTGTTTTCCTTCGACCTCGGCCCAAGAGAGAACTCGAGCACGTTTAGCAAAGATTGCCCATCTTGAATCAGGCCTTTAGTTCTCTACATCTTGGTGCTCTTTTTTTTTTCTTTTTCTTTTTTTCTTTTTCTTTTTTTTGTTCTTTTTTCGTTTTTTTATTCATAAACACCAACCATTCTTCCTCGCTTTCCTCTCCGTCTCCGCCGCCACCCCCCTTCACCCTCCACCTTTTGATGCTGAAAAGCCCTCTTTTCTCACTCTCGCACTGCCGCATGGCATTTTCGGGACGTGTGTGAGCTAACCGTGCTTGCGGCCTTGTTCGTCATGGTAGTCAATCATTTCAAGAACAAGCGCGCGGCGCACAACATTCATCGAAATCAAGCCGACCAATGGAATCCCTTCCGTCACGTATCTTGGGGTAATCGTGAAAAACGCCGTGAAACATGGACGGGAAGTCAATTGGAAGCACAGGACGGCGGCGCCGAGGACGAAACTGGCGATAAACTCACCCACGCCGCCACGGCACCGACACCAGGTAGCACTGCATTGCACAGCAACTCTCCAGGAACGCAAACCCATCAAGACACGACGGGACGCGTCCTCGACCACACCGCTGACGTCTCGTCGGCAGATGGCGGCCAGACAGGAGTGCTCAGAAGCCGGAAAACAGACGACGATGCGACGAGGACAGGAGGTGAAGGCGAAGGCGCAGCCACGTCCGCGTCTGTCGACGACAACAATGGCAAGAAGAAGGAGAAGAAGGACGGCTTCATTCGACATGTTCAGCCAAAGGAGCCCTTTACCGTTGCCAACCAGTTGCAGCGCACCTTTTTGAATTCGTGGATCAATATACTCATCATCGCTGCGCCTGCCGGTATCGCCATGAAGTACACCCACGTCAATGGTATCGCCGTCTTCATCGTCAACTTCGTCGCCATCATCCCCTTGGCCGCCATGCTCAGCTACGCCACCGAAGAAGTTGCCCTGCGCACGGGAGAGACCCTCGGCGGGCTCATCAATGCCACCTTTGGCAACGCCGTCGAACTCATTGTTGCCGTCATTGCCCTGGCCGATGGCAAGGTCGCCATTGTCCAGACATCTCTGATTGGCTCTATTCTCTCCAACTTGCTGCTGGTCATGGGCTTCTGCTTTTTCTGCGGCGGCCTGCGGAGACAAGAACAGCACTTCAACCACACCGTTGCCCAGACGGCTGCCTCGCTGCTCGCCCTGGCCGCCGCGTCCGTCATCGTTCCGTCTGTCTTTGAAGTCGCCGCTCCCAATGTGGGCCAAGCCGACATTGCCAAGATGTCCCGAGGCACGTCCGTGATTCTCCTCATCGTATACAGCGCCTACCTCTTCTTCCAACTCAAAACCCACCAAAAGGTCTTCAACGAAGAAAGCCAAAAGGTAGCGGCAAAGCCCTGGTCACACGGAGGCATTGGTGATGGCGCAGTCAAACAGGGCCTGGCCATGCCCAGCGCGCTCATGGGCTACGCAATGACGGACCAGGACGAGAACCAACGGCTATCCAGGATGCTCATGAATCAGCGCCTACTCGAGGCCGAGGACGATGAGGAGGGCGAGGATCCTCAGCTGCATTTCTTCGTGGCTTTGGCAGCGCTGACCGTGTCCACCGTCGTCATTGCTTTTTGCGCCGAGTGCATGGTGGATAGTATTGACGAAGTTACCAGAGACGGTGGCCTCAAGGAAGAGTTTGTAGGACTGATTCTGCTGCCCATTGTCGGAAATGCCGCTGAGCACGCAACCGCTGTGACTGTGGCCATCAAAGACAAGATGGACCTGGCCATTGGCGTCGCCGTCGGCTCCAGTATGCAGGTGGCGCTGTTCCTGATTCCCCTTCTGGTCATCATCGGGTGGGCTATGGGCAACGAGAACATGGACCTGAGCTTTGATATGTTCCAAGTCGCAGTCATGTTTGTGGCCGTCCTGCTGACCAATTACCTGATTGGCGATGGCAAGAGTCACTGGCTGGAGGGTTTCCTCCTCATCTGTCTCTACTCCATCATAGCCGTGTGCTCTTTCTGTAAGTCCATTCCCACTTGCCCTTTGCAAAATGAAGTCCACCTTTCTTCCCCCCTCCCTTCCTCCCCAAAGATTGCTGACACATATTGGTGTAGGGTATCCCGACAGCCAACTGGACAAGGCCAACGGTGGAGCTTCTTCCTAGGATGGGTACTTGGAAGGTCTTGTCATGGCTCGGCCATGTTTGCTTCTTCCCGAGTTGGGTACTTGGAAAGTCTTGTCACGTTTTGACCATGCTTGCTTCTGACTTTTGCTTCTGCCTATCTACAGCATATGCATATGTCTCTGGCGTTTGACTCTGGTTGATCAAGCGGAAAATGGCAAATATCACCATCAGCATATAGCTCATTCGCATTTGAAAGTTTTTCTTCTTCTTTCTTTCTTTCCTTCGTCGTCTCCCTCCTTCCCCTTTCTTCAACCCCTTTCTCCCCTTTTATCACTATATTTCACGCCACGTTATGTGTCGAAGAATTCAAAAAAAAAAAAAGAAAAAAGAAAAAGAAAAAAAGAAAAAAAAAGAGAAAAAAGAGAAAAAAGAAGGAGAAAAATCAGATTTCACTGTTCCTATTCCCCCTCAAGCCGCTGCTAGTTGCTCGTTCCCCGATGCTGTTTATTCTATGTATTTTTAATATATATACCGCAGAATCTTTTTTCTGCTGGACTATCAGTGCAGTCTGCTGAGTCAAGCAAATAACGGGCCTAGCCCTTTTGGAGACGGATCGTGACCATGCGCTCTCGTCGTCGTCGTCGTCGTCGTACATTGATCCTGAGCTGTAAAGTCCCGTGAGCAATACCATAAACTGTCCTACCGTCCACGTCAGCCACTCGTGACTCCCCATTTCAAAGACTTGACTCACGTCGCGGTGCACAGAAAGAGGACATACGAGTCCAAGGCATACCTGTCTCTGAGACGCCTCTACGGCAACACCGTCCGTACTTGCCCGCATTTTCTTGAATCGTTTCGAGATACCTTCCAGTGGGCCGTGCGGCGTCCGAGAGTTTTGGTGGTGGGATTCGCAGGCTCCACGATCCGTCGACGACTCCGCCGGCAAACGTCATTCGACGGAGAGCCAACATGCAAAAGAAATTAGTGCTCTGGGCTTTCTCTGTCGCCGACGCAGCTAGACTGGATGACAATATTCCCGGCTATTTATTCGCCCTCCGCTCCCGGGCCGCCTTGGACGAACCAAAGGTCCCAGAGTCCCAGAGTCCCAGACAAAAGACGGCGGCCAGACCATCACGTTGTCGGTAGGCTCGATTTAGCGCCGCCTCCGACCCAGGAGAGCCCGTGGGGGTGGAGCGATAGGGCGACGTGTGGACTTGCCAAGGAAGAAGCGCAAGGAGCGCGATGAGTTTTGGTATTTTGCCGGGGACGGGGATGCCTTGGATCCCGGACGGTGTAGGAAGGGGGGCTTGCTCTTTTGCCAGCGTATCCGTGGTTGATGTTGTTGGGACGAAGGTCCAGCCCCGAACGGCGCCAACCAAGCAGGAGGATCCTGGCGCGATGATGAGCCGCTAGAGAGATGGAAGACACCGACGAAGGCTCGTTTGTAGCGTATCGAATGTCGAATGTCGAATGTTTATGCATACAAAGGCGGTCCTCCGCACGGTCGAGAGAGAGAAAGAGGACCACTCATCGATCATCATCTCTCGACACTTTACAACCTCACACAACTTCACAACAAACCCCAACAACACAACCGTCAACATGTACTCCGCTACTCTGTTCTCCGCTGCCCTCGCCGGCCTGTCTTTGATCTCCATGGTTGTCGCTAGCCCTGCGCCCGTCGTGACCGCTTTCCCCGCTCTCAGTATGTCATGTTTTTTTCTTGGTTCCCACACGTTTCTACAGATACATATAAATAAGGTATAGATATATATGGCATCATTTCATATTCTGACATAAATACACACACGACGCTGCCGTCCAGGGCCGAGCCACCACTCCCGACTGCCCCCACTGCTACTAGGCGACCTTCATCTTTCTCTTCCTTTACTACCTACCGTCTGCTTGGGTGCGCATTTGGGAGAAACTTGTTTGAGCGATGATGCGCGAGATTTCTTTATCGGCTGGAGGGCGATTCTTCGGTCCACGGAGTGTGGAAGGTAGAGGTGTTTGATTGGTTGGGGTTTCCTCGTACAGCAGACTGGACGAGGGTCAGCGAGCAGGTAGCTTAGGCTAGATGAAATTGAGCGTCCGTTGAAAGAGTGGTCATGGTGTTGGATTCCATGTGTGATGTACTTGTGTTCTCGACGAGTATATTTATCTATATCTGAATGGCGAAGATGAGATGTTGACGGTGTTTCATCCGGCATTTTGTCAAAGCATACAATGTACCAGGTACCCACCAGCCAGTAACTGCAGAACGGCCGTCCATCATTGGCCGGTCTTCTTCACTCAAGGGTCCACGCTGAGAACGGCACTTGTCGCCTGAGGCTTCCACCCCAGACCAGACAGAGCCAGCCAGGGACCAAAAAAAAAAAAAAAAAAAAAAGACCCCAAAACCCAGACGCGCCGAGCGCAGTGCATCTGTCGTGTACCTTCGAGAACAATCCATCCATCCCACGCCTATCGTCGGCACCCCGTGTCCAACAACCTCCCTCCCTGCTCTGCGGCTTCATTTTTTTCTCCCTTCATTCTTCCATTCCCGAGCGCCCGCTATCCGCACTTCCCAATGACCTGGCATCGGTCACACTCACAATGAACTCGAATTTGCTCACAAAGGCAATCCGGCCTGCACGAACTCTTGCGCAACGCAAGCTCGGCAGCCGACCTAAACTACCGCAGTGCTTGACCAGCGCCGCCGCCCAGCAGCTTCACACCTCGGCCATCAAACGTGTCGGCTGTCGCGATGGCTGCAGGCGTGCGTCAGATGCTCGCGTCTCGTGCGGCAAGAGGGTATGTGTTTTGTCTCGTCTTGTTGCCGCTTTCTTTTTCCTTGCTCTATTACTATCCGTCCCTCCGTCCCTCCGTCCCTCCCTCTATCACTTGAAAACTGACTCGACAAAGGCATTCCACAGCACCAATTTCATGTCACAAAAAGACCCGTACCAAGCTCTCGGCGTGAGCAAGTCTGCCTCGGCTGCCGAGATTAAAAAATCATACTACGGACTGGCCAAGAAATACCATCCCGATACGAACAAGGACCCCGGTGCCAAGGAAAAGTTTGCCGAAATCCAGACCGCGTACGAGATCCTATCCGACCCGAACAAGAAGGCGCAGTATGATCAGTTTGGTGCTGCTGGTTTCGATCCCAGCGGTGGCGCTTCCGGAGGAGGTGATCCGTTTGGGGGAGCTGGTGGCAACCCGTTCTCGGGGTTTGGAGGTCAGGGTGGATTCGGCGGCGGCTTCAATTTCGAGGACATATTCTCTGCATTTACCGGGCAGCAAGGACCATTCGGTGGGCGCCGAGGAGGAGGAGGAGGAGGGCGCTCCGGTCCATTTCAGCAGGAGATCCTGGTCGGCGACAATATCGAAGTGCAGGCCAGCATCACTTTCATGGAGGCGGCCAAGGGGACCAGCAAGACAGTCACCATCACCCCCTTGACAACATGCGGGACGTGTACGGGCAGCGGGCTCAAGGCCGGAACCCAGCGTTCGGCGTGTAAGCCTTGTAATGGAACCGGGACGCGGCTGCATTTCATTCAAGGCGGATTTCAAATGGCCTCTACGTGTGGTACCTGCGAGGGTACTGGTACTTCCATCCCCAAGGGCTCAGAATGCCGAACATGCTCAGGCAACGGCGTGGTCAGGGAGCGCAAAACCATCACGGTGGATATCCCGGCCGGGATCGAGGACGGCATGAGACTGCGAGTCGATGGCGCCGGTGATGCCGCCCCCACGGGGAAGTCGGCCGACCCCAATGCAAGGTCTCAGCCCGGCGACCTCTACGTTTTCGTCCGCGTCGCCAAGGATCCCAAGTTCAGCCGAGAGGGCTCCAACGTGCTGTACACGGCCACCATTCCCCTGACCACGGCATTGCTGGGCGGACAAGTCAAGATCCCCACGCTTGATGGGTCTGTCAACGTCAAGGTGGCCACTGGTACCAACACTGGCGACAAGGTGACTCTGACCGGGATGGGCATGAAGAGATTGGGCGCGCGTCGGGGAGGTTCCGGGGACTTGAGGATTGAGTTTAGGGTGAACATGCCCAAATACCTCAGCGCCAACCAGCGAACCATTGTGGAAATGCTGGCAGATGAAATGGACGACAAGACAGCCAAGCGCGTCATGAATGTGTCGTCGTCGTCTTCGCCCTCGCCCTCGCAAAAGTAAGGGCTTGATGGGAACCATGATGGTTTCCCTTCTTCTTCTTCTTCTTCTTCTTTTTGGTGGACGCAATGGACTTTGCACTAATCCTTCATCGTCTCTTCATCTACAGCAACAGCACCTCCGCCTCATCCGATTCCGATGCCGCATCGCACAAAAACGAGGGCTTCCTCAAGTCCATGTGGCACAATCTCACCAATCATGCCGCCCACCAAAAGAACGCCGCCAAAGAAAGCGACCAGGCCGACCAGACCAGCTCGGACAAGAAAGACGGGACAAACGACGCGAGCAAAAAGTCCGACTCTTCGTCCAGCTAAGACATCATTTTTGTCTACAGAATATGTATAATAAGTAATGTTTTTTTTTCTTTTCTTTTTCTTTTGGTGAAAAGGGAATGGCCCATTTTTGGAGCGGATAGAACGTGAGGTGGAATGCATTTAAAAAAGGTGTCACAAAAGAAAGCTTTCAGTAAGCAGCGTCTTTTTTTTTTTTTCTACTTTTATTTCCCATCCCCCCCCAATTTTTTTTACTATTTCTCTTGTTCCCTCTTTCTCAAGAGACAAGGAGGGCTCTTTGAACGTGTTCTCGAATGTTTTATTCTCACGGGGGCAGTTCATGATTTGTGGCCCTCCTCCCAATTTTTGTATCATTGTGCATAACCATGAAACTATTTTGAAAGGTTGATAGATATCCTGAAGAAAAAACAAAATCTTCCGCTGTTGCCTATCGGACATTTGGTCATATGGTGTCCCTGTTTCTGCTTTTGGTTGGTGGGATCGCTCTTGTATGAAAGAATCGGTTTCTATATACTGCCGTGTCTGTTCCTCAGGTGATACATCTGTGTTGTCACCAAGGTCATTTGATAGTCAATTACATACGAAAGAAATAAAATCAAAAAAAAAAAAATACTTGCTATTCATTACTTCATTACCACAAACCCTCGTTTCTCAACCCCCTGTTCCCATTCCTGTTGTACATAAACCCGCCCCCTATTCCCCGTTTTTTAACCAATCGGCTTCAACTTCTTCTTCTTCTTCCTATCCCCCTCCCCCGTCTTCCCCTTCTGAAACGTCCTCCAGCTACTAATCCTCTCCTCCCGCGTCGCCTCCCAATCCTGCTCATGCTGCCTCTTGCGCTTCCTCTCATCCAGATCCGCTTCCTGCTTCCTCTGCTCCCGCCCTTCCTCCTGCATCTGCGCCTTGAGCTGCCTCCTCCGCCGGTGCTCATTGTCGATGAGCACCTCCTTGGCCTTTTCGCGCCACTGCTTGGCAAACGCCTCCGTCTTGAGCTCCGGACTGTCCACGGTCCATTTGTTCTCGCGGATGAGCAGCATGCGCGCGTCCGCAATCGCCTCGTCCAGCCGCCCGCGGTGCTTTTCGTCCATGAGCTCCGTCTGGGCCTTTTTCAGACGGTCAAACGCGTCGGGTGCTTGGGGGTTCTTGGTCTTGTCGGGGTGGATGAGGAGCGATTTCTTGCGGTACGTGGCTTTGATGTCGGATTCGGGGACGCCGGGTTGGAGGTCTAGGACGGCGTAGCTGTGTGTATTTGATATTTAGTTTAGCTTTTTGTTCCCCTTTCGTCCTTTGGTCTCTAAGCTTTCTTCATCTTCTGGTCTGTTCTGCTTGTTTTCTTTATTTCCCTTTTTTTTTTCTTTTCTTTTTCTTTTTCAAGGAAAGGACTTCGTCTTACGCATCGAGTCGGAAAGCTCTAAGAATTCGATCAATTTCGGCGTCCTGGTAGTGCAAATGAATTAGCGGTCCACGTCTGGCTGTCGCGGAAAAAGAAACAAGGAAGAAAGAAATAAGGAAGAAAAAAAAAGATAGAAAAAAATAGAAAAAAAAATAAAAAAATAGAAAAAAAATAAAAAAATACCCGTCAATGCAGCACAGCAGCTGACCTTGTCAAACTCTTTGGCTTCCAGCTCCAGAGCATCGAGGGCATCTTTATCGTCTTTTGCATCGTCCGCAGTCATGGTTCCTGGTCCTTTCTTTTCAAAGATTCCTTCTGACTTTCTAGCACGTAGGAGTCGCCAACGAGGGGGAGCGCAGGCCGAGGCAAAGCTGTCGCGGATCTATAGTGAATGGAAGGGGGATCAAGAAAACGAGCTTCATTCGTCTTTATGCGTTTGCGAGTTGCGAGGCTGTTGTGGGTCGGGAACGGAACCAAAAATGAACATGGGCCGAGTGCACTGGTGCACTGGCGCAGGTAGATCGAGGGTGGATCCACTTGCGGGCCCCGCGGCGATAAGATAACGGGTGAGGCCCCTGGAAGAAGCTAAAAAGAAGCAAAAAAAAAAAACAAAAAAACAAAAAAACAACCGATGGTAGCAGCAGCCCTCCCCAGACTGCCTTCAGCCAGCCAATTCTGTCTGCAGTTGTTTGCAGACATTACATTCATCAAACGACTCCTCGCGAAGAAGCTCGCGCCAGAACGTCACACAGTCTACTATGCGTCGGCGTGCAGCGTCTCCGGCCGCTTCAGAGCCCGAGCTGGATATTCTCGACTCATTGTATCCCGGAGAACACGATCATGGCGGCCACCAGGGTCACTCAGCTGGCCATCAGGCCGACCTTGACGATATCCTCGACAATGTCCAGGGAGGCGATGACGGTGACGAGGCCTTTATTGCCCTCCAGCAAGCGGCATCGTATCGCAAGAACTCCAACCTCAAAGGCAGAACAGTGAAAAAGGGCGGTGGTTTTCAGGCAATGGGTACATGCACATATACCGAGAGAGATGGGATAATCGGGACCACTATGCTGACTTTCTTGCCCGTCTGATGCAAATAGGTCTCAACGCAAATCTACTGAAAGCCATCGCTCGAAAGGGCTTCTCGGTCCCCACCCCGATCCAGAGGAAAACGATCCCTCTTCTTCTTGACCGAAAGGATGTCGTTGGCATGGCTCGAACGGGTTCGGGGAAAACGGGCGCTTTTGTCATTCCCATGGTTGAGAAGCTGCGAGCGCATAGTGCTAGATTCGGTAGCAGGGCACTCATTCTATCGCCGTCCCGAGAATTGGCCATTCAGACCCTCAAGGTTGTCAAGGAATTCGCGCGGGGGACGGACCTGAAGGCAGTGCTTTTGGTCGGTGGTGACAGCCTAGAGGAGCAGTTCTCCTCCATGGCCGCTAATCCCGACATCATCATCGCCACGCCAGGCCGTTTCTTGCATTTGAAAGTCGAAATGTCCCTGGCTCTTTCTTCTATCCAGTATGTGGTGTTTGATGAAGCCGATAGACTGTTTGAAATGGGGTTTGCCGCGCAGCTCACGGAGATTCTACACGCCTTGCCTCCTTCTCGCCAAACTCTTCTCTTTTCTGCCACTCTGCCCGCGTCACTGGTCGAGTTTGCACGAGCCGGTTTACAAGACCCGAGTCTAGTTCGATTGGACGCAGAGACCAAAGTATCACCAGACCTCGAAAGCGCCTTCTTTTCTGTCAAGGGAGCCGAAAAGGAAGGCTGCTTACTACACATCCTTCACGATGTCATCAAGGTGCCCCTCGGGCCACCGGAGGAACATACACAGGAGGGCGACAAGACATCCAAGAAGCGAAAGCGAGGCGCGGAAAGTGGCGCGGGACGACCCACGGAGCACTCGACCATTGTCTTTACAGCGACAAAGCATCACGTCGAGTACATTGCCAATGTTCTTGAGAGTGCAGGATTCGCCGTTTCGCACGTCTATGGTTCGCTCGACCAGACAGCCCGAAGAAACCAAGTTGAGGACTTCCGACGGGGCAGGACCAACATTCTCGTTGTCACCGACGTGGCAGCCCGTGGTATTGATATACCCATTCTGGCTAATGTTATAAACTACGACTTCCCATCGCAGCCGAAAATCTTTGTCCACAGAGTGGGTCGAACAGCGCGTGCTGGCCGGCGCGGCTGGAGCTACAGCCTGGTTCGTGAAACCGACGCACCGTATCTGCTCGACCTGCAGTTGTTCTTGGGCAGAAGATTAGTACTTGGTCAAGAGGGTGACGAGCCGTCCTTCGCATCCGACGTTGTAGTGGGCGCTCTGAAGAGAGACATGGTCGAATCACACGTTGAATGGGTGAACAAGCTGCTCCTCGAGGATGTGGACATCAACTCCCTTCGCACCGTCGCCGGCAAGGCAGAAAAGCTATATCTCAAAACGCGGAACTCGGCCTCCAGCCAGAGCGCCAAACGCTCCAAAGAAATGGTCTCTTCCGCCGGATGGAATCAGCTTCACAGACTATTCGGCGAAGACGTCGACGGAATGGAACAAGCCCGAACAGACATGCTCGCCCGAATCAGTGGCTTCAGACCCCAAGAGACAATCTTTGAAGTCAGCCACACCGACAAATCACATTCGCAAGCCGCAGAGATGATGAAGCAGTTGCGAAAGAGAATCACTCCCAGAAACCAACAACCCAAGAAGCAACAACTCGAACACCAAGACGAAGACTTTGACCTCCCATCACATGCTCCCACAACCAAAGCCAGCGCAGACGACGACGATGACGACGACGACGACGACGATGACGACGATAACAACAACAACAACACTAACAATAACAACGAGTCTGATGACGAAATGGCAGACATTGATCAAGCCGTTACTTTCCTTTCAGACCAAGGAGACGACGACGACGACGACGGTCTTGAAGTCACCATCTCCAATTCCTCCAACAAAAAGGGCAAGACCGACTGGCGCGACTCGGAAGTCTTCATGAGCTACACCCCACGCACCACAAACGCCGCCGAAGAGCGAGGCTACGGCGTCCACTCAGGTGGCTTCGTGGAAGCCGCCCGCGACGCAACCATGGACTTTACCAACGACGAAACCGCCAAGTCCTTTGGCCAACCCGCCCGCTCCAAGATGCGCTGGGACGCCAAGTCCAAGAAGTACGTCTCCCGCGACAACGACGAAGACGGCTCCAAGGGCAGCAAGATGATCACCGGCGAATCCGGCGTCAAGATCGCCGCCTCCTTCCAGAGCGGCCGCTACGACAAGTGGAAGCGCGCCCAGCGCACGCGAGGTCTGCCCCGCGTCGGCGAGACGGAGAGGCCAGGCGCCACGCAGGGCATCCCCTCCGGCATCCGCTACAAGCACAAGCTCGACAAGGCGCCCAAGGAGGCCGACAAGTACAGAGACGACTTTGAGGTGCGCAAGAAGAGAGTCGCCGAGGCGAGGGAGAAGCGCGTCGGGCGCTTCAGAGACGGCATGGGCAACAAGAAGGAGCTCAAGGATGTGAATGATATTCGGAAATCGCGCGAGGAGAAGCAGAGGCGGTTGGCCAAGAATGCGAGACCGCAAAGGAAGAAGAAGTAAGGGTGGATGGAGGAACTGTGGCCATGGTGAATGAGGATTTCCCACACCGTTACATTCGTTTTTATTTATTTTTCATTTCCTCGACGATGAGTCCGTTTGCAGAGGGCACAAGCGCGCAAAATTGCATCGTTGGCTTGGGCAGTGTTGACAAAATACAAGGGTTTTATTTTTTTCTTACTTGTTTTATACACCATGCACTGAACCCTTCCTTTTGGTCATTGAATCATCATTCATATCATCTAGCCGTGTTGTTTAGATGAGTACTTTGGCACATAAGAAACCAAGTCTGAAATACGTCATCACCACACGCATGTCGTGCTCTTCGTTTTGCCCGCTTTCCACCCTTTCAAAGACTTACTCCTTCTCTTAAAAGCCAAAAAAGCCGAAAAAAGCTTCAACAGGAAAAGACAAAAAAACAATCTTGGAAACCATTTGCATGGATTTTTATAGCTGTCACGCTCCGAATCGCTTGAATCAGCAGATCCAAATAACCATAAAACCCATTTCAACAAACAAGAGACTCAAATACTCTATGCTCCGCGAAAACTTGTCGCAAATACTACGCTACAAAGACGATGCTGGATCTAATAATCGGCTACAGTGAAAAGAAAATATCAAGTCAAGATCAATTATGAAAGGGGTATCGTGGTGGTATCGTGGTGGTCGTAATGCCAACGCAGCGCACGCAGCGAATGCGGGGTGAGAGAGACTTAAAGCATGAAAGAAAAATAGAAATAATAACATAAAAACAAAAAAAAGAAGAAAAATAAAATTAAAAAAAAGAGGAGGAAAGTGACTCGTCGTTTATAACGTCTCTTTCAACGAAAAAAAAAAAAAAAAAAAGTAAGCTGCTTATCCACAAGTCGAAGCGTCACTCGAGTCAGCCTTAAGAGAAAAACCATTGTCTTGTTAGCAGACCAGGCGGGAGAAGAAGGACTGCATGCTCAGTCTTCACGTCATGTGTCATGTCAACTCAACAGAATCCATGCTGACCACCCAGTCTTGCACAGCATCACGCAGAATGCTCTGGTGCTGACGGCTGTGACGGTTGTCCTTCGTTGAGCCCATATCGCCGGCGTCTCGGTTCTCAATAGCCTCGCGAACCATGTCTTCTAGGGCGGATAAGATCACCGTCTTGCATTGAATTCTGGGGACATTGTGCGTTGTCCAGTCCAGCTTTGCTGACCGCCTAGTTTCTGGAAGGGCATGATGTGTCGTGCCGCCACTTTCAAGGCCAACATGAATGTCGCTAGGAGTTTGTGAGGAATTGGTCGAGTTTCTCTTTCTGAAGCCACTATTCGCGCAAATGACTCTGTCGACGGCGTGCTTCAATGACTCGTCACAGTAGAGAATTGGCTCCTCAAGCCACTTCTCCTCGAGCTGTGTCTCATAAGGGAGAATTGATGGTGTCATGATGGCCTGTCCATTGAGACCGACGGTACTGGTAGTACCATCCAGCACGGCATTAGAGCGAACAAGTCTTTTGTAAACAATCCGGCTGACTGTGTTGCTCATAGTATTCGCGACCACGACGCTGCTGACATCCACCCATCGGTCGGTAGCTACGTCCTCTTGCGGACTTATGGGGGCCGGTGTCGGCTCAGCTCGCATTGCTGCTTTGATGTCTGCAACAAGATTGTCCTGTGGCGGTAATGCTTGCAGCGCAAAATCGGGATGGAAGCAGTTCAGCCATCCCGCGGCATTTAGGGGTAGATCACCGTCAATAGCAAACCGAGTTTGTTCGAACGTATCCAGGCTGTTGGACAATGCAGGGGTCGACAAGTATCCGCTACTTGAGGGTGAGCTGATGGCAGACTCGAAAAATGTCATGTAATCAGGAAATGGAACATCCACGTCGATCACGCCGTCTTCGACGTTGATGGACGTCTTGACTGCGGACTCAAAGGCGCCATTTAGATCCGGCGTCCGAAGTGCCTCAGAAGCCAACACTTCTCGTTCTCGCCCTTGAACACCAGTGACGCTGTGTCGTGGACTGTAGACATCACGAGCTGCCACCCGTCGACGATCGACTGCCATGTTGACGAAGTCTCGGTCTTCTGGGGGGTCTCGAGCCATCTCCGAAACTTTATCGATTTGTCCAAAGGTTGGCTTTACGGGCGAACGTAGCTCAGCGCTTCCCTGGCTACATGTGATACTGTCAATGGAGTCTCTGCGACGAGATTTCCATAATCCGCCAATCAAGCCACTCCATCTGAGGCCGGAGCTGGGAGGCCGAGACACAGCTCCCGCTTGTCCGCGACTGTCTCCTCTTTTCAGGGACCGCTTGAGGTCATCTGCAGCTACACTGACGCTACTTTCAGTCCGTGGTCTTCTTTGGTTGTCGCGCTGTTGAACGGTCGTGAAATGGGGTGTCGTGATTTCGGGCAGAATCGCCGACGTGGTCGCTGCGCTACTTTTGCGAGAAATTATGTCTGTTCCGGGCATCGCCAAGTGCAAGGTACGGACAGAGACGACATCAGACGCTCGTCTTTGGTGATAACGATTGTTGCCCATCTGCGGCAATTGAGGAGAGGCAGCCGAGTTTCCGGCACTTTGGCTGGGGTTTCTGGAATGAGACGCTCGTCGCAAGCCACTTCGACGATTGATTATGCGTCGCAAAGATTCCTCCCGAAGAACAGGAATGACGACCCTCGGCGGTGAGTTGGAATACCCTCCAACGGAGGCTGACGTGGTCGATCGAAGCGCTCTGGCGCTGTATATCTGCTGGTTGGCAGGCAAGAAAGCAGAGAGCAAGAACACCAGTCGACGAGCTGCCATTTTGTTGTCAGAGACGATGATGGTCCGCGACGGAAGGGATGAATCGTCCTCATTCCTATAATGACGTGCCAAAGCAGCGCGTTTGCTGTACGACGGACCACACAATGCTTGAACCCAATCCGTGTGGGTTGCAAGGAATCCTGTCAGGAGTTTATGGAGGAAGGCAGTACGATCCACTGAAGCCGCCCATTTAGAGGTCCAAATTGCCTCGTCTCTCCAGATGCCCCATCTTCCTTGACCTGTGACAACCCGAGCGGCGCTGAGCCCCATGACGATACGACTTCGCGCCAAGCCAACTTCAGAAGCGATGTTGACATCGCTGGCGAGACAGTTCGGCCATAGATATACGAGTTTCGTTGTACTCTTGGGCGGCTTGACCCGCGGTAGCTCGCTCCAGCGCCTATCGGACATGGATGATGTGTGAGAGACACTTCTTTTGTGTGAAGGGGAAGGGCCTGGGGTCCCAGAGTAAGGGCCAGACGATGCTCCATCTGCGTGCTTCAGCATTGCGTGAATCGTCGTGGCAACAACAGATTGAAGGTGATTCAAAGTCCGCATGACGATGTCCCAATGGTTGGTCAATGTGTCCATGGCGTCCTCCATGTAAACGGTATCTGCCGAGTCTGCCAAGGTTCCGGATCCCGACATGTTCCAGCCAGCCTTTGTTGAGTTGTAAGAGGACGAAAACAAATCATGGTCGTTGTATGACCCGGATCCGCGAAACGCCGACTTTGTGGGCAGCACCAACGAATTACTGGAAGTTGCAGGTGGAATTTGAACCACGAGAACTACGGCGTACATGGGAGTACGTCGCTGTCTTGGTTGCGCCCTCTTTTTTTTCTGTGCAAACTCTTCCTCTGGACAAGGAAATGGGAATCTGCTACTATCCTCTTCCGGACAGTGGTATGTTGGCGTTGTGTTATCTACAGCGAGGTTCACAGGGAACAGTCGGGTGATGAGGACCTTTCTCTTATCGCTCTGGCGGGGAGGAGCAGCCTCCGAGCGGTGACCTGTCCCGAGAGTAGGAGAGAGAGGGTGTGAAGAATAGGACTGCGAGAGTTTGCTTGACCGACCATTGCAACGGCCAATGGAATTCCGACCCTCACCAAATAAGGATGAAGCTGCCGACGCATTGACTCGAACCTCACTGGGAACCACATGAACTTTTGTTGAAGTCCCCTTGTAAGCCATTAGCTCCGAGTTTCCAAAGATACAGCTAGAAAATGTTGCCAGCTCCTCCCTGTACTCGCGAGCGACTCTCTGAGATTCGGTCTCGCTATAGCTCTGGCTTCTGCTGTGAGTCGATGCTCGACGGTCAAAGGCGCCTTGACGAGGTTGCGAGTATTCGGCTTGAACGATCAAGGGATTGGCGGATTGACTTAGGCTGCCCTTCCGAACGGACGAGGCTGCCCCCCTGGAATCCTGGGGAACCGGCGATCGTTCAGAGGTGGAAACCTGATCAGGCCCCGGATGGCTGTCAAATAAAAGCGATGCATTGGCAGGTCCAAGAGCATCTTGCATGATAATGATGCGTACATCCTTGACGTCGAGCTCAATATCTTCGTTGTAATCAAATGCGTGGACAGTTGACGACCCAGGAGTGGAAGGAGTGGTGGATAGAGGAAAGACTTGGTCGTGTCGGTGTTGGTACAGCGAATGAGCGTCAGGAAATAAGAGATTGCGGGTATGGATGTCCTCTTGCACGGATTCAAGAGATAACATGGGGCGAGAGCTGCTGCTATTGTTTGCCTCAATCGAAAGCGATGCAGAGCCCCCGGAGCCCAAGTGTAGCAATTTGCCCAGCATGGCGTAAACTGGATATAAACCACGAGGTAGCGATTGAGGGTGTGAGCTTGCACTACCGTTTACCATTTATATCCAAAGACGGTCTGTCGAAGGAGCTGAGAGAATCGATTCGATCAATGCGAATGGTTTTCGTCAGGGCCGCAGGGGACAGAAAGTTCGAAGTTTAGTGCACAACCATCTTCAAAGGCAGTGAATTTAACGATTCCCTTGCTGCACACATAGTCGAATATGAGCTGGTCTGAAGTCCAAGTCCACCCAGGTGCGGCTAAAATTTCGAGATTTCTCCAGCGGGCAATGTCGAATGACCAGAGGAGTCACGTCTTTGGCTTTGGCAGTGGCTTTGGCTCAAGTCAAAGTCGGAGGATTTCACATACAAGCCCGGATCCGTGGCAGCGAAGGCAGCCTGACCTGATGATCGGGAATGTCGAAGTCGCACTGATTGGGCTTTGCACAGTCGTCGAGGGAGAAGCGGTAGACCATAGAGGCGAGGTGAATCAACAGGTTGGCACAGAGTAAATAGCACTGCCAGCAGACAGCGCACAATGATGAAATTCGATGAGTCAAACGGCCCAGGCAAGATTGGTGGCTCTTCAGTCGCAAGCGATGACGATAGAAACAGAAAAAAAGAGAGAGAAAAATGAATGAGGGAGAGATGAACCAGGCAATCCGTCTTCTCGAAGACTTCCCTTCCCGCACACGCGTGCTGTTGGTGCAACTGTCCGACCTAGTCCGAAGATCAGACGGTGCGGCGCGACGAGAAAAGCCGGTCAATGTTAATGTTGCCTGTGCCACAGGCCGCGGAGACGGGTGGCAAAGACAATCACAGGCAGGGAGGCAAAAAGATGCTGCGACAAGACCGTGGTCTTGCGCGCTCGTTTACGACGGCGGCGTTGTGTGAGGTGAATGAGGGGTGCAAGGTCAGGCGTCGGGCGCGTTGGTGCGAAATGCGGATGGTTCGAGAGAAAGGCACTTAAAAGGGACCCGGGTTGGCAGAGGCCGGGGAGGCCGGGGAGGCTGGTGAGGGGAGAGCGGGGAGAACTGGGAGAGAGAAAAGAGGCTACAGATAACATGAGGGTTGTTTGACTAGTTCACCTAAGAGTTGCTCCACCTGTTTTGCGTAGAGCACGTAACTAACTCTTAGGTAAGCTCTAATTAATTAATAATTAATTATTAATTAATTAAAGCTATATATATATAATTATATATATAGTTATATATATATACCCTCTTTATATAAAAATTTTACTAAGTATATATACTTAATTTAAGAATTAATTTATAATTAATTATTATATTATTATTTATAATAATATTTTTACTTTTATTTATTACTTTTAAAATTTTAAAAAAAATCTAAAAAAAAACTATTAATAATTTATTATACCTTACTTTTTTATATATTACTTTTTTATACTTTTTTTTCTTTTTTTTTATTTTATATAAAATTAAAAAATTTAAAATAAAATAAAAAAAAGTAGAAAAAAAATTAAAAAATTTAAAAAAAATAATTAATAATTTATTATACTTTACTTCTTTATATATTACTTTTTATATTTTTTCTATTTATTTATATTAAATTAAAAATTAAAA
>AFRA01000259.1:0-37156 GCA_000223055.1 Claviceps fusiformis PRL 1980
CTAAATTCTTTCATAACTATAGTAAATACTAACTTAAGGTTATAGAATATTATAGGTTTGTTTATATTGTTAAAATACTAGTAATATTATATATAAGTAGCTTTATAAAAAAAATACTAAACTTAATATATAATTTATTCTTAGTAGTTAAGGCTAGTATAGATATAGTAATTCCTAATTATTTAAATCTAAAGGTTTATATTTATAAAAATAGTAAATTTACCTTTATATTCAATAGCCTTATTATTAATTTTATTTAGATTTATTTTAAAGTTAAGATATTTAATATTATTAAGTTTTTAAAAAGGTTTTACTAAATAATTTATTATCTTTAAGGCTTAAGTAGTTAAATTATTATAAGAGTTTTTATTTTTAAATTACTATTTTATAAGTATTAATAATAATTCTTAAGTATATATAATATTTTTAAAAAGTAGCTTATTATAAAGTAAGGGGTTATATAAAGTTTTATAAAACTCTTTATTAATTAAATACCCCTTAAGCTAAGAAGTTTTAATATAAAGAG
The DNA here is from genome assembly GCA_000223055.1 of Claviceps fusiformis PRL 1980. Lineage (NCBI taxonomy): Eukaryota > Fungi > Ascomycota > Sordariomycetes > Hypocreales > Clavicipitaceae > Claviceps > Claviceps fusiformis. The sequence continues at coordinate 527 of AFRA01000259.1, forward strand.
TATTAAAAGTTACTATATAAGCTAGTTATATTTATATACCTATTATTTTAAAAAATACTATAAAGTATTATATATTTAAAGTTAGAACTTATTTAAAGGTTAATAAAGGGTATTAGGCTTACTTTATAGTTTATTAATAGGATTTAGCTAATTTAAAAGCCTTTAGTATAGCTTTTATATAGGTTATTACTTTATTAATTTCCTTTATATTATTATAGTAAATTTTATTAAAAATAAACTCTTATTAATTATATATATTAGTAAGAAATTACTAGAATTTATTATATATATTAAGCTTATATTATTATTCTTAGCATTTAATTATTTATAAAAAAGGTATATATTTCTCTTAATTACTAAGTAATTAGAAAATTACTTTATATTAATTAATTTTTATAGAATTTAATAAAGTTTCTAAAAAGGAATTTAATATACTAAAAGTTAAATAAAAGTAGATTTTTATTTCTAGAATAGTTTTTAAATAAAAGCTAGTATTAATATAGTTGTTTTTTATAAAAAAGTATAGTTTTTTTTAGTATAAAATAAAATATTTAAAGTTTTTAGTAATTCTTTAATTTTTATACTTATTAAGTTTTTTATTAACTTATTTTTAGAAATATTATAAATACTTATATTATAAGTATTTTTTATATATTTTAAATTATTCTTTAGTATTATAATTTTATTTCTTAATATTAAATTTACTTATTTAAAAAGGTATTTTAATTTAGCTTTATAAATAATACCTTTTATTAATTTTTATTTTATATTAATTATAATAAAATCTATAGAGTTTTAATAAATAAGTTTTTTAATAGCTAAAAGCTTTAGGTAAATCTAAAGGTTATTATTAATATATTAATATTTAATAAAAATTTAAAGGTTTTTAATATTTTTTTATAATAAAAGTAGTTTTTTTTTATTTTTAAAGTTAAAGAAGTTTTAATAAAAGGCTTAAAAATAGTAAATTTACTATAGTTAGTTTTTAATAATTAAGCTAATAATTAAAGAATTTAAGCTAATAAGTAAACTTTACTAGTTTTTTTTTATTATTAATATAAAGTTTATAGTTTTTATTATTAACTTTTATATAATAAGTAAGTATATAAAAGAAATAGTAATTACTACTACTTATTATATACTAGATATTATATATAAATAAGGGTACTTATATAATAAATATAGTATATTATAAAGTTATAAGGAGAAGGAACACTTAAGTTATAGGTAGGTAATTAAGTGTATATATAGTTAAAGTTATTTTCTCTAGCTATATGCAGCGGAACCCTCCTTTTATAAGGTGGGTTCCGCCTCTGGGAACGGACCGTAACAAGTATTATATAATTAATAAATAATAATAGTAAGTATTATTAAGTTAAATAATAGTAAATAAGTATTAAATATTTAAAACTAATAAAACTAGCTACTAAATAGTTATTAATAGTATTTAAAAGTTTACTTTTACCTTACTTTTAGTATATACTCTTTTATTTATTTATTCTTTTTTTTTATAAGTTTCTTTTTTTTCTTTTTTTTTTAATTTTACTTTTTTTTTAAATTTTAATTTTTTTTATAAAATAGTTTACTATTTTTTATTATTTAATATTTATATTTCTTTAAAATTTATTTATAATGTAAATATTATAGTAGTATAAAATATAAATATTATAATTAATAATTAAATAAGTATAATTAAAAATATATTAAGATAGAAGTTAAGTTAAGCTAAACTTATTTAGCTATTTATAAAATATATAAATATTTACTATTTATTAATTTTAAAGAATAAGGTTACTTATAAGATTCTAACTAAAGACTTCTTTAAAGCTAATTTTATATTTACTTTATTAATACTTTAGCTTAGTAATAGCTTATTAAATAATAATATTAATTTTAATAATTACATTAATATATTAGCTAGAATACTTATTACTTATATAATTTAAGGGTATAATACTTACTATAATTGTTGGTATTCCCTAGGATACTAGCGATTCTCTTGGGAATACTAGGGTGAAGCGGGGTCTTAGTGACTTAACATGTGGTCTGCGAATAATATCATAAAAAGGGCCTTATTCTTTAATATCTAGTGCTAGCTAAAGGGGCATTTTATAGCTAGCGTTAAGAGCTACGAAAATGCTGTTGGATTCTTCAGTGAAAACTCTGCATGCGCGGACCAATTGGATTCCGCGGCTAATTGGCCGCGAATCCGGTTCTTCCCGGTTATGCTGCGTTGTGCCACGTTGTCATAGAATGCAGCGATTCCAACAATAATATTAAGAAATATAGAGAGGTATATTATAAGATTAGGGTATTTTTACCTTTAGAAACTATTAGCTAGTATTTAGGATTTATAAAAGTCTTAGTAATATATTAAGGTAAAGTAATATATTTATAAAAGTATAGAAAAACTTAGTTAAAAAAGGTACTAACTAATTAAATAAATAAATAAAAATATATTTATTTAGTTATAATAATAGGTACTTTTATATTAATATAGATAATACTAGAGAAACCTATCTTTATAGGGTTTATAGTAATAAATTATAATTTAAAAACTATACTATAAATATCTAGGTTTATAATAATTAACTATAATATAGAGTCTTCTTCATAAATATTATTAAATATAAATAATATAATTATTTAAGCTTTAATAGGCATTAAAGAAGCGATTAATTAATAGACTATAATACCAAATAAATAATTAACTAATATTAAAAAGCTATTATTTAAAGGTATAATAATAATAGATAATTTAAATATATAGAATACCTAATAGTAATAATTAATAATTATAGTAATATATATTTATACTATAAAGGTAAACTTATTATACTTAACTAAATATATTATAAAGGTATTAGTAAACCTAGTAGAAGTAGCTATACTATAAAGGGAGATTAATACAATAAATAACTTATATTTTTAACTTAGAAATAATAAGGAGACTAATAAGTAAATTATAATAAGTAATAGTAGCGGTGTTATATACTTTAAACTTATAGATAGTTATAATTAGCTTTAATAATAATTAGCTAGTAATAATGGTATTAAGATTTTATTATAATTAGCTTATAATAAGGGTATTATATATTTTGCTAGTAGCAACTATTACGTAATAGTATAGTAGCATAAACCCACCATCGCGTGGACTACAATAGTGATAGTTAGAAGAATAAACCTACATCACACTAAGGACTGCATAGTCACAGCCAACCCCAAACCACGACGCCGTAGATTGCACCCTAGCAAGGACTGGTATTGAGCCTATTAAAATCAAGAGCGCCAAACACTAGAGAGCGCATCACTGATGTACGCTCTTTCCTTTTACTCTTCTCTCCAGAGTTGAAGCGGGGCAGCCGCACGAATGGCAGGACTTCGATCAATCGGGCGTTCAAAATCAGAGAGGCGGTTGATTTCAAACCAGTCTGGAGTCTTGTCAGATCCCAAAACCGTCCACCGTGAAGACCGAGTTTGTGGACATGGAATCTGACGATCGGCGCTTCTCGTCTGACCATCCTGCTGCTCAACTCGGCAGACCTGATTGCAGTACCCAACATTGAAACAAGACATGGGGTATCGTTGATCCCGATCAGCGGAGCCCCGTCGTCGGGATTCATCGCACACCCGATCTGTATCGATTACCAGTACATCCGCAAGCGACATCACCCATGATCCACCCGTCTTAGCCTGCTGGTCGGGCGGTCGGGCGGTCTGGCTGGACAGTGGAACATATGTATTTGCCTTGTGTATTTATGCATCAAGGAATGTCCATGTTTATGTTCCAGTCTTGGGCGAAATCTGAAGTCTCATTTGAACCAAGGGCGGTCGATTTGCGTAGAAAAACACCCAGCGGTTTTTTCAAAGTCGACAAAGCCGTCCATTCCAGAATCCGAACCCCAAAGCCATGTTTCCCAAAGTCCTCACTAAGCAGGTCAGAAATGGTACCGAGGTGCTCCGTGGCACCGTAGGTGGCTGGGCTTGGGGCCCCCTCGTATCCGTGGCTAAAACAACAGTATTGAGCACTCTGGCCAATATCGAAACTGGCACCTTGCTCCTCGTCGACGAGCCCGGGGAAACTCGCCATGTCTTTGGCCAGAAGTTGTCGGGTACTGTCGATGACCAAGCTCCAGGCGAGCCTGGCACGAGAAGAGCCGACACGACACCACGAGTGGAGATTGTCGTGAAAAGGGACAGCTTTTGGCCCAGGCTACTGCTGTTTGCTGATATTGGATTCTCGGAGGCGTATATGCTGGGTGATTTCCATTGCCAAGACTTGACTTCTTTCTTCCAGGTGAGTGCGAAACAGTATCAATGGAACTGGATTCGAAACCTTTGGTTCAACAGGAAATGTAACAGATATCCCACAGCTCTTCATCATCAACAGAGAGCGCATGAACAATGGCACTACACTGGTATCCGGCTTGTCCACGTATATATCGTATCTGGCTCGATCAACCAACACACTGTCGAATGCGCTGCTGAACATCTCGGCCCATTATGACATTAGCAACGACATGTTCGAGGCTTTCTTGTCAGAAGACATGACGTATTCTTGCCCGATTTGGCAAAAGGGTGCAGATGATGAGACTCTTGAGGAAGCACAACACAGGAAGCTTCGTCGTTTCATAGATGGTGCCAAGCTTAAATCAACTGACCGTGTTCTCGAGATTGGCACTGGATGGGGTTCCCTTGCCATCGAGGCTGTCAAAGCTACGGGCTGCCACGTAACAACAATTACTCTCTCCAAGGAGCAGAAAGACTTGGCTGAAAGACGAATACAAAAAGCCGGATTATGCGACCGCATCGAGGTTAAGCTAGTCGACTATCGTCAGTTACCCCAACAGGAGCAACCATACGACAAAATCATTTCGATTGAAATGCTCGAAGCAGTTGGTGAAGAATATCTGTCAACCTACTTTGCTTGCATCAATAAGCTTCTCAAGAAGGAAGGTGGTATCGCCATGTTCCAGTGTATTACCATGCCCGAGGGCCGTCACCAGCAATACTCAAAATCAGTGGAGTAAGTCTTTTCTTTTCTGCTGCTTAATACCGACGATGGCCATGTTCTAATGGACTGCGACAAAATTCCACTGTCTGTAGCTTCATCAACCAGTACATCTTCCCTGGCGGATACTTACCCTCGATTACACAACTGCTCGGCCATATAAGAGACCAGTCCAATGGGACCCTGATAGTCGAAAACGTGGAGAATATCGGAGGACATTATGCAAAGGCCCTGCGATTGTGGAATGAGAAATTCCAAAATCATTTCAACGATCGGATCAAAGAGGCATTGTTGCTCAGTCATCCAGGAATGTCGAAAGAGGAGATTGAAGTTTTCCGCAGAAAATGGGAAGTAAGTTCGACACAACGACACCGGCATCTTTGATGAAGACTAACGCATTTCAAGTACTACTTTGCCTACTGTGAGGCTGGATTCGTCACTAAAACTTTGGGAGACGTAATAATCACCGTGGGTCGAGAGGGAGCACTGGAGCTGATGGAAGGTATACCTTTGTGAAAGATTATCTAGACAGTTCAGTGCGATGTGCGTTTATAGACCTGCTTTTTTTTTTCTTGTCTTCTCTGTCTTCTTCTTCTTCTTCTTTTTTCGTCTTCTTCATCTGCTTCCTCGTCAAGTTCATGCTCCTCTTCTTCATCAAAGTAGCATAAATAATGACGAAACCAGGGGTGGCATTTCACTCATCAATCTGTACGACAAACTCAAAGAGAGTCTGACATTCGATCAGCGACGTGTGGTGCGCGCAGGCTTTAGCAGCCAATGTTTCTTTTAGCCCGCTGAGCGCTTTCGGTTTGATTATTCCATCACCGCCTTTGCTTATGCTTCTTGTTTTCCTTTTTGCCATCTGTTGTGATGGTCTGGCGGTAGCGATTCGCATGTTCGATATCGAAATTAGGTTTGTCTTTACGAAACAGGAGCATCGTGGCCCGTGCATCTTCGGTACTAGAATGCGAGTCTTCCTGTATTTCGACACCAAGGATCTCTCGAGCCAAGTTTCGCAAGGCAGGTTTCCGGCCGTTGCCGAATTTTCTGAACGCCGGGTGCTTGGCTGTATCTCGGATATCCTTCGGGGGATGGGACAGTTTTAGAGCTTCCAAATCGTGCTTGATGTCGTGCCCTATCAATATTCGTCCCTGGATAATGCTAGAGACTTCCTTCTGTACTTCGACAAAGTCCCTCGCAAACCTCATCTCCTTTGGAGACACGCCACTGACATGGCTTCTCCAGTCCGTAACCCGTTGGGTCGGTTTGACATAAGAATCGTATACTTGACGTCCATGGAAATCAACCAGACTGACCCGAGCAAGAGCTGACTCGTGCCCGCCGAACCCGACTCCAACCATTTCACAGTCTACAGCAACGTATTTGCCAACATCAACATTCGGCGATCGACCGTGGTTGACTCTATCATTATGAGACCTCATGGTCAGAGGAGTATCTTTAATGCCAAGACCGTACACGTCTGCTATTGATTCGCTCGTTGTGCTTCTCGTCTTGGTCCAGAGCTCAAGCGACGGCATCTGATCTTCGCGCGTATCGTCGCTCATCTTTGAACTATGTACGCCGCCCATTTTGATGGTACTCTGACATCCTTTCAAGTTCACCTTGGATGTGCCACGCGCCTCATGTAGCGATTTACGTACTCCGACCGGACGCGCAGTCTTATTCTTCTTCACTATTCTTTTGGCCTTCGTCGTCGCCGCCCCCTCCGTCGTTATTGTTGTATTTGTCTTCGCTTGGTTTCGATGTGAAAGTGTTGCCTGCAGCTTCTTCCAATTAGAAGAAAGCTCGGCCATTGTTCAGGTGCATGATCTACTCGGCGATTCATATGAATGATTGATTTATGCTTCTGAAGGTCAAATTAAAAAAATGATGGAGTGACTAGGCTTTTCGACCAAGAATTGACGTTTGCCCGACCCCAGACTCAGAGACTTCCGGCAGCCTACTAAAATATGCATTTAGTGAGGCAATGACCAAAATGTGACGTTAATGCGACAGACAGCATGGGCCAACCTTTTATAAGGAAAGAAAAACTGGGGCAGTCGCGCCGAGCGGAATTCAGAATAAGTGGCAACGCCAATAGCACCTTTTCCACAGGCTAGATGCCGATAAACCGCTCCGAAAACAAAGAAAAGAACAATGTAGAACTTTACTGGCATCAAGTCAATTCTCATAACATCAGCCTGATATCATGGTAGCGGGAACACCGGCGGGGGAACCGGCGGTGGGATCCGATGCGCCCCGACAAAAGGGTGTCGCGACACCTGATACCCTCAAAAGTGGTTGCATCGCTTGGGTTGAAAAGGATGGACAACCACGCCGCGCCGAGATTTTGAGTATCAAAGAGACCAAGAGCGGGAAACAATTTTACTGCAACTTTGACAACTTCAATAAGCGATTAGATGAGTGGGTTCCGGTTGCAAGAATCGACTTCACGCAAGATGTAGAATGGCCAAATCCCGACAAAGACAAGCCAAAGGAAGCAAAAGCAAAGAAAGCGTCTTCGCAAATAAGAAAAGCTCAGGCTCTTAAAAAAGGCCAGAAAAGACCTGGTAAAAGGGAACAATCGGCAAACGCTGAGGCGGCAGCGTCCCATCCCTGGACAGGTATGGCGAAAGCTCCTCTTCAAGTCCTTGACTGCATGGCTAATTTTTTGTCATGTTTTTTTTCCCACCAGATTTCGTGGAATCGCAAAACCAGTCTCAGACACCTTTGGGAGGTCCCGGATCTGTGTCGAATATCGATGCCAGCGTCAATACAACTTTGACCGCCGCGGCGGTGGACGATGGAGATACGGACGATAAAGATGATGATGCCAAGAAGGGAGGAGAGTTTAGCAGGGAAGAAGAAATAGAAAAATTGAGAACTTCAGGGTCCATGACGCAGAATCCAGCCGAAATATCGCGTATCAGAAACGTCTCGAAGGTTCAATTTGGCAAGAATGATCTCTTCCCATGGTACTTCTCTCCCTATCCAGAATCTTTCAGCCAAGAAGACGTCATCTTCATTTGCGAGTTTTGTTTGAGCTATTACGGTGACGAAACCGCGTTCCTGCGACACCGAAGAAAGTGCACACTGCAACATCCACCAGGGAACGAGATTTACCGTGACGATTATGTCTCATTTTTTGAGATAGACGGACGGCGTCAAAGGACTTGGTGTCGAAATCTATGTCTCTTATCGAAAATGTTCTTAGATCACAAAACACTCTATTACGACGTGGATCCGTTCCTATTTTACGTCATGGCCAGCCGGACAGATAAGGGTTGCCACATTGTGGGATATTTCTCCAAGGAGAAAGAAAGCGCCGATGGATACAATGTTGCCTGCATTCTCACATTGCCTCAATATCAACGGAAGGGATATGGCAGATTACTGATACAATTTTCTTACGAGCTTTCAAAAATAGAAGGCAAGCTGGGATCACCAGAGAAGCCATTGTCGGACTTGGGTCTACTCAGTTATCGCCAGTACTGGTCAGAGAACATTCTCGATTTGCTGATGGGCTACAATGAACAAGATGAAAAAGTGACGATTGAAGCAATATCGTCAGCGCTTGCAATGACAACTCAAGACGTGGAGCATACTCTTCAGGCCATGAAAATGCAAGTTTATCACAAAAGCGATCACAAGATTGTTATTCCTGAGAATCTCATCAAACAGAGGGAAAGGCAGAAGCTCAAGGTCAGGAGGGTACTTGACGCTGCTCGAATTCAGTGGAAGCCACCTGTGTTCACGGCGTCCAGCAGGACATGGGGATGGTAAAATCGCTGTTTGGCGTAGGTCGCAAAACAACCCATTATCAACATGACCCTTCAAAATCGTCATTGCCGGCAATGGGGCTCTTCTCGCTGTGAGTTTCCAGTCTCAGCCTTGGCGAGTTTCAAAAAGTTTCTCATGCATTCTCGACGCGGGAAGTGATATCTTGGGAGACGTTCTTACGAGACACACGGCCGTAGACACATGATTGTCCCACAAAAGCATGAGCTCCAGGGCAGTGGTTCTATAGCATCTTCACATAAGATGTCTTTGGCGCTTACCCAAAGTTGCAGACGACTACACAATTTGGGATGACACGCATCGGGGCGTTTTTTCTTTAACATTATTTTCGCGATGAAATCTGCCGAACTCACTGGCTTCCTCGACTGAATCAGCGTCTTGATAAGCGCATATTATGTTTCGAGACCGGGGAAACCCGCATGTCTGGACAGACGACGACGACAGCCATCCGTCCCATGTCGGATTATTCTGGCGTGACGAGCAATGAAAGTTGCACATATAGAGGAACGGCCCCAATGTATCTAGTATTCGATTTGGCCGATATAGCCATAAGAAAGCACCTTAAGCTTGTACTAGCAGTAATGCAAGTTGACTGTCCAAGGGTATCTAGGCACCAAAGTAATTACCTACCAATATTTCAAGGCGAGAACTTCATCTGTACTTCACTTGGTCGGGAGTGGAGGATGGTGACCTTGCAGAGGCCCCCTGCAAGACACGTATACAAATACTCATGTACATACAAGACTCCGCATCCCAATATAGGTATGACAATAGATGTTTGTTGATCCGAGAACCACGTACGATCTATAGCATTATATTGTATTAGTTTTGGCAGAAATATCACCTCAGTATACGCGTCTCAAAGCAACGCCAATTCCGAGGTGAGAAGCTCAGGACGTTCCTGCCTAATAACGGCTGCACAACGGTTTGGAGATAACGTTGTTGCCGCCCCCACCCTGACGAACGGATGGTTCGGCCTGCGTCATCGTCAAACAATCTGGTGGCTTTCGAGCTCACGTACCACGCCAAGCCGATTCTCTGCAATCCACACACCAGGAGCCTCGGTCGCTCGCAGAGTCGTAGCATGGCATTATCAAGGTCCTTCTGCGCCATTCTGGGCGCCTTCTTCATACGCGAAGCACTTGCGCATGGAGAACCACAGTCTCCTCTCCAGAAGACCAATGATGCTTGTCCAGACTATGCTTCGTATGCGACTGTTCCACAGTAAGTTGTCTGCTTTGCCTTTTCGCTTTCTTTTACGATGCACACGAGCCATCAAGGTTCTGACGATCATATGCAGTCGACCCTTGAGCTCTGGTCCATTGTCATTACCCTTCCAGCGGCCCGACAAACGATGTCGTACCTTCCAATCTGCGGAGATCGAGAGGGTCATCCAAGACATTACCTCGAGAATGAAGGATCCCGACCTAGCACGGCTTTTCGAGAATGCTTTTCCATCGACAACCGATACTACAATCAAATTCCACACCAGCGGCAAGGATACGGCGTTCATGCGATTTGGCGGATCAAGGACAGCCTTGGATAGTGGTGCATGGGAGGGACCACAGACTTTTGTCATAACGGGAGATATCATCGCAGAGTGGTTGCGCGATTCGACAAACCAGCTTCGTCCTTATCAAGCCCTGGCGACGAAAGACCCCGCCATTTACCAACTAATTCTCGGTGCTATCAACACACAATCCGAGTATGTAATTGAATCTCCGTACTGCAATGCGTTTCAACCGCCCCCAATATCGGATCTACCCATTACGAGCAACGGACAAGATGATTCTGTGCACCCGATATACGAACCCACGGCAATCTTTGAGTGCAAATATGAGCTCGATTCATTGGCTCATTTCCTGGCACTGGGAAACGATTTTTACGAACATGCGGAATCAACAGAATTTGTAAATGATAGGTGGCTGTTGGCCGTGGAGACTCTGCTCCATGTGTTGGAACAGCAATCCAAGTCGACCTTTGATCCGAAAACACACGAGGCTACCAGGAATGAATATACGTTTCAGAGATGGACAAATATCGGAACCGAGACCCTAAACTTGCAGGGAATGGGCAATCCTCTGAATAGTGGCACAGGCCTTGTGCGGTCTGCTTTTCGGCCCAGCGACGATGCGACGATTCTGGGCTTCTTCATTCCGGCTAATGCCATGATGTCCGTTGAGCTTCAACGTGCCTCCAATGTTCTCAAGGCCGCGGGTAAGACGTCACTGGCGAAGAAATTGCAGCGCTGGAGTGAACAGCTGCGATCAGCCGTCTTGGAACATGGGGTGGTGAAACACAAAAAGTATGGTGACGTTTTTGCCTACGAAGTCGATGGATATGGCTCTTCTATTCTGATGGATGATGCGAACTACCCTTCGCTCCTGGCCCTGCCCGTCATGGGCTTTTGCAACGCCGACGATCCAATCTATCAGAATACCAGGAAAATGCTCTTGGATAAGCTAGGCAACCCTTATTACTTGGTTGGAAAAGATTTCAGTGGAATAGGCGGTAAGACTAAACTTTTGCTGGCGCCAGTAATTTCTTGACAAGAGGCTGACCCGTTCTTCCTTTCTACTTCTTTCTTTCTTTTTTTATCACCAATAGGACCTCATATTGGCGTACGAAACGCGTGGCCCATGAGCTTGCTGATCCAAGCGCAGACATCACAAGACGACCAAGAGATCAAGCGCTGCATTGACATGGTCCTCCAATCTGCCAAGCTGGGTCTCGTTCATGAGAGTGTGAATGTGAATCGCTCCAAGATGTATACTCGAAGCTGGTTTGCGTGGGCAAATGGCGTATTTGCAAGCACCATTCTTGATTTGGCCAAGAGGAAGCCGCATATCATATTTTCGTCTGACGCGGCTCCCTATGAACCTTGATGTAGTCGGTCTCTTTATCCACATTTCGTACACTTGAGGGATGTTCGATGATGCAAAAGCGATAAGTGCCTGACATCTACATGTTCATTCTCAATCGTACGTCGAAAACAGATGGCTTTTCCTTCTATTTTCTTTTCGTTACTCTTTTGAAAAAGGGTCCTGTAATATACACATTGCCTATAAATTTTTAAGACCTTTCATGATTTTGAAAAAGCTGATTACGTGAATAATATAATAACCTATTGTTTTAAGTAATAATTGCCTAATTGCCCAATTTTCTCCTTTTCTCCTTTTCTCCTTTTCTCCTATTCTCCTATTCTCCTATTCTCCTTCTCCTTCTTCTTCTTTTTTTTTTTTTACTTTTTTTTCTTCTTTTCTTCTTTTCTCATTTTCTCTATTTGCCCCTTACTTTTAAGAACAAGGGTCAGCCTGCAATGGACACCTAAGCCAAGGCCACGTCGAGAACCGGTCAATCACCGGCTGCGTCTGGACATCCTACAGGGTCACGTCAAAGGCAGACGTCAGATTAGGCAGATGTAAGCCAGCTTAGATTTCAATAGAAAGCTACTTGACTCTCATGACTGTCTTTTTTTTTTCCTCTAGAAATAGATGGTGTGCCAGAAATATTCCGCAGTCCATACGAGACATGGCAACGAACCAGGCCAACATGACCATCAAAGGCGTTCAGCCCCAACATGCAGCACCAGAGAAGAGGCATTACAGCTTCAGCAATTTTTAAGACGCGCCCGTTGTTGGCCACTTTATCCCAACTCACAGCATACATGGAGTAACCCGTGCTTTTGTTCGAACGAAAAGGGTATTTGTTCTATTATCCATCCATCCATCCATGCGATGTGAATCATGAGCAGCGAAACGAAGAATCTTGCCGTGACGTTTAGTACAGGTGTTTTCGCAGCAATCAATATTCTGTTGGCACACATTTTGGTTGTATAGCGGAACGAATGAGCCAAAGGCTGTCTTGTGTTTATAGGGCGCCCATACAACTTCTCGCGACGGAGTGATCTGGGGCACTTTCAACAAGCAGAAAGGTACACTGTATCACTCCCTATTCGATGCTTTATGAAATCCCAAAAGTCGGCCAGGAACTTGTCGACATCCTACGGTTAGACTTGAGGTAACGAAAATAGAACGGACACTACGACTTGCATTATGGAAGAGAGTCACCGGACAGTTGGTTCACAGGATGATATTTCACCAATTGAGTGATTGGAGGCTTAGCATTGAGCAAAGACCATCTAGTCATCCAGTATTTCCAATGATATCTCATTTTTTGTTGAAGAAAGACATGATGCTGCCTTGAACCGCTTTGCCGCTCGACTTCTTTGACTTTGCGGATGAGCTTGGGGCGGAAGCCGGCGTCGGTTTTTTTACCGGTGGCTGGGGCGTTTCGTCTTCCGAGAAGGATTCCCAACCCGGCTCTTGAATTGTGACTGCAAAGACTTGGGTTTTAGCTCATCATGTTCGCTGTTTGTTAGTTGTGTAGTCAACGTACCCATGTACCCTTGCTCATCAAGGATTCGCTTCTTTTGTACGACTCGACGTTTGCCCCGACGTCTGCCGTTATTTACACTTGATACCATCTCGGACGGTCCATCACTCCCTGACATTGCTAAATCAGTTGGAGCTTCCGCTTCCGCTTCCGCTTCCGCTTCCGCTTCCGGCTCAGGCTCGGAGCCCATTGTCTCTTCCATCTGCTGATCATCCGCGGACCCTTCCTCAGGGTCAGATTTGTCCGCATCATCCTCCTCCTCCTCCTCCTCCATCATGCGCCTTAGCACTTCCTCCCTCTGCGTACGCGTCTTTGCACTAGAGCGCAGCTGAGGTTGAGCTTTGATTGGTAAAATATCCGAGTCATCTGCGTCGCCATCGTCGGACAATGCCATGGCCGAGTCATCCTCTTCCTTTTCTGGCTTCACAGCTTTGACCTGCGCCTTGGCGGCTGACTTTGCAAAAGATTTAAGAATGTTTCCAGATGCCTTTCGGTCAGACGATGTCACTGGCGCCGGCTTACGCGAATGACTTTGCGATCTTTCGTTCGGAATCGAACACGGCTTGGGTAGCTTCTTCGCGGTATCTGCTTGTTCACCAGATGAGGTCACAGTGGCGGTGCGTGAAGGTGGGACAACATTGAGGGCAGGATTGCGCTCTCGGATTCGGACCCTGGAACTGTAGATTGTACCATGTTTGCCAACAGTTTGGTTGTTTTCTGCTTCATGAGTCGATGCTTCGCCGCCTGTTTGACACGAAGCATGCTGTAACCAGGGGTTACCTATGCCACTTGGGGACAGACCATAAATGTGTATTGACGAGACAGATTGATATGAATGTAGTTCCTCTATCTGACGGTCAGATCTTGGTTCAATTGACGAAAGAGGACCACTTGCCCTGCAACGCCGCCTCCTCTACTAGCATCAGTTTGCTTCTCTTTGACAGCTGAAGGGATTCAGTTGGCCGAGAGGCTGATTCTGTGTTGTCATCGTCGTCTTCTGACAGAGCCGACGGCGCTAACGTGCCGTAAACCAGATATGTAGCTCGAAGGGAGCTTTTTCGCTCAAGACTTTGTGATTGGTAGAACTGGAAGAGCAGGCTGGAGGTTTTCAGTGTTTAGATACTCAACGAGATGGAATCAACCGTAATTTATGCAACAAGGATTATATGATGAGGGACATACCCTTTGGCAGTGTTGACGTGAATATCTAAAGCTTTGCTCAAACCGCGATACGTGATCTAATCTTGGTTAGTATAACGACTTGGCAAGGCATACGTCGCAGCTCACCGGTCTTTTCTCGCTAAATAGGCGATCTGTAAGAAATTTTTCCTGTTCGTCCATGAAAGCCATTTCAAGAATTGACGCGTTATTGCAATTGAAAGTCGCATGTCGCGTGTCAAATACCTTGCCTGCGATCCCCACCCAAACTTAGCTTAATAGGTAGGTCTGGGGAGAAACGCGAGGCGCCCGAAAGTTACGCGACATCACGTGATGATTCTGACCCCAAGTTAATGATGAGGGAAGGCAGTGAGGTCATGTTGAGTGCTCTAGAGTGTATAGAATACCCAAGTTTCCGAGAGAATTGTGGCCGTCGATAAAGCAACGAGAAAGAACGGATACTAGAAAAAAGAGAACGAGGAAAAGTACTGGACGATTGCATATACGAACGAACGAACACACAATCGTCTGCGGCGCGAAAACTCGGCACCAGCCAGAGGAAATAAAATAAAAGATAAAAATAAAAATAAAAGACAATACCTCGGGGTTTTTTCTTTGAGTGCGTACAAATGTTTTGGATAATTTGCCCTTCAAAGAGCTGAAATACTCTAGCATGTAATCATACAATCAAATACCCTTCGAAAAAAAAATCTTGGAAAATCTTGCTGCCACGTCGATGGAGATAAAGATGGACAATGTTCCCGACTCGACAGACTGGCTGGAAACACCACTTGCCTGTATGGCCGCAGTGGATGCAGCTTTGCGCTGTCAAGTTTGCAAAGATTTCTTCCAAACCCCCATGATAACGTCCTGCTCACACACTTTTTGCTCCCTTTGTATTCGCAGGGCGTTGTCGAGCGATGGAAAATGCCCACTCTGTCGCAACCCGGAGCAGGAGCTGAAACTACGAAGTAACTGGGCAATGTCAGAAACAGTAGATGCTTTTTCCAAGGCGCGAACACCTGCTTTAACACTGGCACGCGCATCGAACAGTGGTTCCGCGCTATTCAAGCGGAAGAAGTCTGGACATGATATACACGAACCGCCTCCGTCGGAGAGGCAAAAGCGAAGACGGACATCGGCACGACTAAGTAGCCAGAAGAAGAACGATTATAGAGATAAATCGCCCATAACCTCGCAACAGGTGGAGAGTTCTGCAACGTCCGATGAAGATGAACACAGTGATGACCGGAATGCCAAGTCTCGTTCCAGCTACGGTGTGTTAATGCCATCAATAATATCATTCGAGCAGATTATCTTATACTCATTCTTTCTCAGTTGATGATATGGTCCCTTGTCCCTCATGTCAGAAGCATATGAAAGCCTGGCAGGTCTTCCGGCATTTAGAGGCGTGTCCGGGACCAAATGCAGAATCAGAGTCAAGCCTCTCTATGATCAGTCTACAGCAACAAGTGCAACAACGAAAGTCTATCACGCGGCTTCCAGCTTTAAACTACTCAATCTTGAAGGAGCAAGCCCTTAGAAAGAAACTGAGTGAACTTGGTATATCGAACCAGGGACCTCGTACTCTTCTTGAAAAACGTCACAAAGAATGGATCAATCTTTGGAATGCAAATTGTGACGCTGCAAACCCGAAAAAACGGAGCCAACTTTTACAGGACTTGGATGTGTGGGAGAAAACACAGGGTTACCGGTCACCGGCTGCTGGACCAGCTACATCGAACGTGACGATGATAAAGGATAAGAACTTTGACGGCGCCCGTTGGGCCGCCAAACATGACTCATCCTTCAAAGATCTCATCGCCAGTGCGCGCAAAAATATCACGAGAACGAACAAATTAGTGAAGAATGAAGGCGAAGGCGGAAGTGACGACGAGGACGAGGACGAATCAGGGAAACAGACGAACGGTCAACAGCTCGTGCAGCAGATTGAAGCTCATCCACAAGAGCTTCCAAACCATGTCAATTCGGCGGATGATGCATATCTAAACTCGGGGCAGGAGGCTGAAGGAGAAGAGAGCTAACTTTCATATTGGCGTTCTGTCATGGTCTACCTTGACTTACGAAGCTCGACAATACCGCATTAGCGAACTTGAGAGTAAATAAATCTCTTGTATAGCGCCAAATTCAAACCAATTTATGCTCATCTAAATGCATCTGGGGACAGGGAGGACAACACATGAAGCTTCGTAGTACACTGTGCATCTTTGAATCCCTTTCTTTAGAATTGAGTCGTGATCAGAGTTAATCAAAGTCGAATCAGCCTGTACTAGTCAATTCGTTGGTGTATATTTTAACGAAATCAAATTGTATCAATTGTCTATACTTCTTTCTGGCTATGTTCAAGCGAGAGTTGAGCGACTTGTCTCTCCATATCTGGTGTGGTCAACTCCGCACGATTCGAAGGCTCCTCTAAGGGGGGTTCAGGAAATTTGATCGAGTCTGAACTTGTCTCTTTTGCCTTTGTGGGTGCTGTTTGTGGTATGTCAACTTCGCGACGTGCATCGTCTTGCTGAGCTCCCTCTCTCAAGGCTGCTAGCTCTTCATCTAGCTCCCATTCATCAATCTGTTCTGTGGCTGTTTCAGACAGGATTGCTGCCACTTCGTCTGTTTCACACATTTGTTCACGTATTTGGTCCATGACTTCCTCGACTCGGGCGCTACCTCCGACGCGAGAATTCAAGCTCTTCAAGGCATTGGCAGATGAATTCAAGATCTTGACAAGCTGCACTTGATCGGAAGCCTGTTCTATCTTGGCAGCAACGTCCTCAAGTTGACTCAGTGTGGAGTATCGCTGTAACAGTGACCCTTCGGCCAATTTTTTCGACTTCAACGCGGCTCGCGCCGCTATACGGTTGTTGCTCTGAAGCGCGGTCTTGGCCTCATTCTGTAACTGTGCGAGTCGATTATTCAAAATATCGGTTTGGTGTTTGATATTGGCAATCAGCTCCTTTATTGAAGCCGCGGCCGCATCTTCCTGAGTTATGGTGGATTCATCTGAGGCGTCTCGAACGCGTACTATGGCACCATCGTAATCGATCAAACGACGGTCTCTGGACAACGAAACCAGCAGAAGTTCAACATCTTCGTCGCTCAACAGTGATCCTGGTACTAGCTGGTCTGCAAATAAAGTCCGGAAATGCAACTTGGTAAAAACACGATCAAAGCGTGATACTTTGCCGGTTACTTGTGTTTGGAACGCCTGACATACTGCGTCCAAATTGCTGGTAAGAACATACCGTCCCGTGGGCAAGACATCCTGGCCACCGTCTCTGTTCATACTTTCGATAATTCCACCAAAGGCCCACCCAGCTGCTTTCCAAGTCAAAGATGCTAGGGTCGAGGGATGCGTCATTGGAGATGGACTTAGAAAACTATCCACAGGTATGAATTTTCGGCACGAAATTGCGTCGCGAATGGCGGAACTCAGGGCTAGAGGCTGACCATACTGCTTGCTTTCAAGCGCACGTAGGAGAGACGCGTCAACACTCAAAACCAGGGCACTCGATCGGGGCTCAGCATTAGACAAGAGACCATGATATGCTAAGCAAGACAGCCCATCTTGCCATGCAGTAACGTTCGCACTATAGCCGTCTGGGTTGAGCTTTCTCTGTGTTCGAAAATCTGCATAAAGCGCCGGCAAGCGAGCTCTGCGATACAACCCCTTGAATATTAGTGATTCAAATGTAATAATAGAAGGCTGCTTGCATACTTGCGAAAATTTGGATCGTGCTCCGACAAGTACTGCACCAGATCATGCATCTCGCAAGAGTGTTGTTCAAAGAGTCCAGAAACTAAGCGCTTCTTGTTGCACTGAGCCAACTGGTGGTCTCGCGATACGATGCACGTCGACTTGTCTCTCGTCTTTGTGCACAGAAAGAAGGAGCTGCTGGTACAATAGCTACCACACTCAACTTGGGAAGGCTGGTGGAGACTTGTTATCTAATCAACGATTGAATTCAATATTCAATCGCCCCGACCACCCACCCCAGCTACGCTGACGTCATCTGCCGCATTGAACAAGTATGCAGGCAAAGGCACTTGATGGACTAATCAAGGTGCTGAAAGCAACGATGCGCCACCGTCTTCGACAATTAGGAATTAGGGTCTCCGACGAGCTGTATAGAAGAGAAAACCTATAGCGAATGTGCATTAAAATTGGAAGCCAGCTGGGCAGGTTCATATCGCCCACAAAATGACAGATAATGCATTATCTTGATCCACAGACAAAGCCTGGGCCATTGACATTGCTACCATAGAGCAAAGGTCGCCAGTAGTAGATCGCTAATCCCGTATGTACATTTCGAGTCTGATTCTATCGCTTTTTGGAAAACTCTCGCCAGCCACAACAAAACGAGACGTCCCGTTCGAGATCCAATCATGCCTTCAAAGTCGCAGCTCAACTGCTCTCAGCTTGCGGCATCTCAATTTCGAGGTCGGGACTTGACTTGCCATCTTCCCGATGGACATCTTGCCCGAAGCCACGGCCCAGACCCAAATTTTGAGATACATGATGCTGTAGAGATTCGATGAACTCGTTTGCGATCTGGAACGGTATTACGGCACCATTACCACCAGACTGAAATGCATTAATCCTGTGTGCTTCGTTTAAGCAGTTTTGCGCAGGAAGATATTTGGTTTCTTGACACCATGCTTCGGCCGCCAGAATACTCCAGAAAGCAGCTTTTCTCTTGCGAATTCCCCAGTTCCAGCTACCTACGCCGACTTTAGACAAGTAGCAGAAACAAAGTCGCTCCTTCAATAGAGCTTCGCCAATTCGACCCAGTATTCGAGCCTCGAGCAAACGGAGTGCCCACCTGCCAGCCTCATCAACACCGGTACCACCTCTTGCGCGCAGCAACTCCACTCCAACGAGCAGACAGCGGGCTGCTCTGAACGAGTCGCCGCAACGATTGTTGTACGAATAAAAGGCCGATTCAAACATCTGTTCGATGGTGTCGCCCCGAGTTCTGGACGTGAGGTTGCGTTGTACTAGCAACAAGCTGACACCGGCCATTTCATTGGCTGCGGCATGATATTTCCAGGCTTTTGACTCGCTGAAATCGGATCTCAAGAGATCGTATGTCGAGTGAGCCAACTTCCAATCTCGTAGCATAAACGCGTAATCAGCAAGTTTTCGCATGATAGCTTCTGCAGTTTCAGCGCGATAGTATCCCAGCGTTTCATAGTTGTCCCTGGAAGCCGGACTGGTTCCTGACGAAGTACGAGACCCGGCCCCAAATCCAGTCCATTTTCGTGATAGATTCATGAAACGACCCGTGAGTCCCTTTCGGCGAGACGCAACCTGATCATTCCAGACCGATATATGACGCTCCATAGTGGGGATGATAGACTGTGTGACCAATTCTCGAACAAACGTCCGTATTGCAATCGCGTCAGATTCATATATGTTGTGGGTCGAGTTGTCAAAATCTTCCTCACTTTCACTCTGCCGAATCTTCGCTAATTCTTCAGCTGCCGACATCCAAGCGCTGTCGGGAAGCGGCATGCTATCATCGTCTGTTTCCGCGCTCTTGCTACATCTCAGTCGGAGGAGATGACAATGAAGACCCAGATGACGTTTCATTTGCTCGAACAAAGCCATCGATCTAGTAATGTCATCGCTATCCTCGTCGTGAACCAAGACATAATATCGCAAGTAGTCATTGTCAACCCATGGCGGCAGCTTTTTCTCCCCTTCGGTGCTTTCGGCGTATAATTTTCTCAGTTCCTCAATAGGAGACTCATTTCGAGAGCTGATAGCTATGACACAGGCAACAGGGTGTGCAAAGGTTTCGTGAGGAACTGCAGAGGTGCCGGACAATATGCGTCTCAGATACAAAGAATAGTATGGCGATGCAGTTGTATTGTCTGATATGATTATAGACGCACT
Source organism: Claviceps fusiformis PRL 1980 (assembly GCA_000223055.1). Lineage (NCBI taxonomy): Eukaryota > Fungi > Ascomycota > Sordariomycetes > Hypocreales > Clavicipitaceae > Claviceps > Claviceps fusiformis. The sequence continues at coordinate 20,803 of AFRA01000259.1, forward strand.
TGCCGTTTGTAACGAGGCCTTGAGAAAAGACTGCTCAGCGAGAGCCAAATGCCGTTCCACTAAGCTGTCTACGTCAGCAAGAATAGCCTTATCCTTCTCGGCGCTATGAGCATTGCTATTGAGCCTTTCACGGTCGCTCATTTTTGGTTCGGAAAGAGAATTTGTGTCTTTAAAACCATCCATGTGTTCACCAAATCTTGTGAATCGGATTGAAAAGTCTTCAAATGAGCGACTCAGACCGTTGCTATCTCGTACAGTAACTTTTCCCTGGAATGTCTCTCCGAACGGTCGTAACAACTCCCAAAGACCTTGTTGGAACCCCTTTTTCAAGACCAAGTCCTCTGTGTCCTCAGATGCATAGACCGACACATGGGGGACAAACGAGCGGATAATTTGGTGCGAAAGATCTCTGGGATCTTCAATCAAAGCGTCCGGTAACCTCTGTATAGGAGAATGCTCAAATGCAGATTCTGGAAAGAGCATCGCTGGTGACCCGTGGCGGGCTGGCGACCCATAGCGGACTGGTGACATTGGGCGAGACGCGGGGGCTGATAGTGTGGAAACATGCGACGGAGGTGCCGAGGATATCGCGCGGTTCAGGGACGCTGTCGGTATTGAAGATGGATGAGGAGGACCCTTGGCTGAGGATATGGAGTTTCTAGACTCGGAGTCTGTCATAAAACCTGCGGTGGCGGCCAGAGGCCATGCCTGGGCGGCTTCAATTGTAGGCACATCTTGTTCCGATTGTGTCATGAAAGCGACTCGATGATGTGCTCGACGTTAAGGTACGTAGTATGGACCGTCTCATGGGAGAGCTTTGCCAGGCAAGCTTGAGATTGTATCAGATGTTCTTCAAACGAATTTCATTAGTATATGTTATTATATCGGATCATGCCTCTGGATCAAGTCTGCGTTGTTGATCAGTATCAGCAATGAGCATTGAACTCGTGTCACGCCCCACTCTTCCAGTCTGCGACATGCTCGCACCGCTAAAACCTAGGTGCCTGGTACTAAGGAGTACGCCACCCACCAGGGTACCCATCATGTATCTTTCACGAGAGAGCAGGCTTGGAGTCCTGGGTAGGCTGGTTGCATGTACCTATGCGGGGGATACTAGGTACATGGTAGCTATCAACGGTAGCTCCGCTCCACGCTCCACACCACTCTATCGAGGAAGTTACTAAGCCATGGCAATGAAAAGAGGTGGATTTCTTAGTTCGACTTGAGTCAATACTGTCTTGCTATGCCATGATCAACAATTTGTAGGTAATAATCAATCTTTGACAAACGTTTCAGTTCATTGTTTGGGTCCTTTGTGCATATCGCATATCGATTCCTTAAGCATTCAATAACTGGTTATAACTGACTTCGTGCCTAGACTCCAGTCTAGCCAAAGACAGTCAACCTTATCTAACTGGGGACAGTCACCTTTTCTTGACATCGTTTGGGATGCCTACAGACTTGGGAAATTATCTAGCATCTAGATATCTTGTTGCCGATCCCGACCCGTCGTCCAAGAAGCGCAAGCGGAAGTCAGCATCGACACAGGCAGGATTAATCATCAGCGAGGATGATGACTGGGGTTCGAACCAGTCGGGTTTACGAACCGACGGAAACGTCGAACATCTGCCGCAAATAGTGTCTGGAACTACCTCTGAATTTCGTAAGTCTCGAAAAAATAACTGGAAGAGACTCGGGACAAATGACGCGACATATGCGGACGAAAATGCAGCTACTGCAGATACAATGATTGCGTCAGCAATAGCAGAGAAAAACTCGAGGTTAGCCGGCAACGACGAGTTGCCTGTGGTAGCAAATATGCCGGATGTTGTGAAAATGGGTGATGGTACTCACGCCGGTCTACAAACTGCCTCGGCTGTTTCCGCACAATTGGAACGGCGGAACCGTGAAGAGCGAGAGCAATTTGAGCTACACAGACTCTCTGCCAGAGAGCAAGAAACTGTGTACCGTGATGCCACTGGACGGAGGGTAGACCTCTCTCTGAAACGAGCAGAGGCGAAAAAAATCGCGGCCGATGCCGATATCAGGGAGAAGGAAGAGAAGCAGGCTTTGAGGGGGAAAATACAGCTAGAAGAAGCAAGACAACGCACTGAACAGCTGCACGACGCGAAGTTTCTTCCCTTTGCGCGAACGGCGGACGATGAAAACCTGAACAAGGAATTGAAGGAGCGCGACAGATGGAATGACCCATTACTCCAGTTCGGGGGAGGAAACAATTACGAGCAAGTAAAAGCAAGAAAGGACGGTGGGAAAAAGCCAGTCTTTTCCGGCGCCGCTCCGCCTAACCGATACGGCATCCAACCAGGGTATCGATGGGACGGAGTTGATCGAGGCATAGGCTTCGAAACGGAAAGGTTCAGAGCCATGAACAGGCGTGACAGACTGAAGAATCTAGATTACTCCTGGCAGCTTGATGAATAAATAGTATATGCCTGACACCACTACAGTACTATATTCCGGAGATGATTGTGCAGCGAGAATAAGTTTGAAGCCTCGTCTGATAATTTTTCCCACGACCCATTACTTACGCCGGCGAAGGCGTTTGTCCTGTCCATAGTCACATAATTGCTTGACTAGTTTGATCCAATCGCTTTTGTTCATTTGGCCAGGACGATCCCCAACCCGGCCATGAAACTGTTTGACGAGATCCTGAAGCGAAATACCATCAGCTGGAATCTTTTCCAGAATCTCCCAACGCTCTATGCCAGAGCTCATTTGAGGATTTTGAGAGCCAGGGGATGCTGCACGGAGATTGGTCAGTATAAAGCCACGAAAGCTGGTTTTTGTCACGAATGAAGACCGAAGACCGCGATACTCACCGGTTGGGATAGGGGTAGGACTGCCTGCCCTCGGCGTAGACGAAGTGGCTCTTGCATTGCTGCCAACCAATTTCGCAGCTTTCCTCTTCTGGGCAACAGCACCATCAGTCATTTCGCCGGCAGTTGCCTCTCCATCACTGAGAGAGCCTTGACCGGCTGGATTCCGTTGCATCAGATGAGATTGCGAAGCGGGAGTGCCAGAGCGACTTCCCGAAGCGCCCGCGGCAGTCGTTTTCATCTTTTTACGGGATGATTCGTTTCCGCTTGACTCGGACAGCGCCGGCGAGCCAGCCCTCTTCAGCGACATCGTCTTTCTCATTTGGTCGCTTTGTTTGGATTTAACCAGTGGCGTCATTGAACCCTTGACGCCTTGTACTTTCGGTTTGGTATCAACCTGAGTTTCCTTGTCCGTCTCCCTCTTTTCCTCTTCCTTATTTTCTTCTTCTTCGTCTTCACTTGAATCGTCCTCGGACTAAATCTTTGATTAGTAAGTGGCACTTTGAAACACAGGAGAATAATTTATTACCGAGCTACTCCAAGGATTTTCCTCCGACTTGTCGCTTTCGTAGATTTGCTCTCGGTCTCGCTTAATTAGTGCCTTCTTCGTAGTCTTGCCGTATTTTTGTCGCTCCAATTCTTCTCGTAGTCGCTCCTGCAACTCTTTGTCAACCTCTTGTTCGTCACCTTCCCCGAATAGATTCGCTCCCAGTTGCTCTCGACGTATGCGATCTTTGGATTCTTTCGTATCGTCGTCTTCCAACCGTTCAAAGTACGGTGTCTCATCGTCGTCCTGAAATTCATCCCCGGATATGTCTAATTCGTCATGATCAAGCTTCTCCGAACGCGAAGCCGCCTTGAAGGTGGCGCTCTCAGTTTTGACCATCTGTCCACGGCCGTAGAGTAGTTTCCTAGTAGCTTCCATGTCCGATTGTCCCGCTTTCTTCTCTTCATCCTTCATGACCCACCTGCCAACATCAACCTTTTTATTCATGAAAGCCTCGGCTTGGTCAATCGTAAAGGGTTGAAAAGGTGGTTTTGACGTAAACCTGTACCACTTTTCTAAAGGAACCATGCGAAACACGGACTGGTCAATCATGAATGCAACGTTGGCTTCTGAGAGAGCCGCAACATAGTTGCCCACCCATACATTCTTCCCATCGGCATCCTCGAGGTGCCACGGCAAGGCTTCCTCATATCGGATGTCTGATTCCTTCTTGGCTGCCTCAGATTTAGGAGCTCTGTTAAACATAGTTCTTTCTTCCTTTTGTTTCTTTGGGCGTTTTGGGTTCGTTTCAACAGCAACGGGCGCAATTTTCGCCTGATCGACAGCGCGCTGAGCTTCTCTCTCAGCTTTGAGTTGTGACTGTCTTTCCAATTCCTTTTCGTCGATTTGCTGAGCGACGGGCTCTTCTACTTTGACAGCTCGTCCTGGAGGGGGTTGACGGGCGTCTCGTCTGTGTAGTGTGACGGGGCGGGCAAATTCATCTTGACGACTAGGGTCGATAGGGTTGTCCGAGACACGGGGTTGCGAGAACTTCATTAAATGGTATCTTATGCCTTTCAATAAGGCCTTCTTTGTAGTCATTATGGGAATGTCAGTATATGGATGCGGTGGAGGTGGTTCGGACCAGCCTCCGTATTGCTTTCCTAGCTCGTCGATGTTTGGCTTTGTTCCGTTCGCCAGTGCGGACTGTAGCGGATGATTGGTTGTCGATTTGGTAGTCGGTCGCCCTGAACCTTTGCTGGAGGCATGGGGAAGAGGATCGGCCAGCCTAGATCTTTTGCGCATCGGGCGCAGCGGGTTGGGCTTTGGAACTCTATGAGCGCCATTTTGCGTGTTCGGTCGTTTTCCAGTCATGGCCACGGAAGAAACAGACGATATGAGACGGGCTCATGCAATCACCCTAATCGAGGTTCCTTGAGACCTTTCCAGAATGTTCTCATACGAGCAGGAGTTGCGCAAGGACGTTGTAACCTGAACCAGAGCAGGATAACGGGGGGTCTTGCTGCCAATATATACCCTGTTAGGCTTCGTCAGGATGAAAATTGCGCAAAGCTTGGTTGGTTCTGGGCGTGGTTGTATGGCTTGGGCGAGAAGTAGCGTTTGCACGTTGATGTCGAGGCAATTCACTTGGTAAAGTGAGACGAAGGCGACAGTCAGCAAGCCCGATGAATAAGCTGCCTTTGACAGTGCAAGTACTTTAGCTTCGCACCCAGTGGTACCCACCGAAGCAGGCAAGGCGAATAGTCACACGCAATTGGTGCGTCTGGCGGGAAATTCTAATCAGCAAATACGCGTTTGAATGCTTTATCGTACCAAGTTGAAAGGATATATATATATATATATATATATATATGAAATAAAACAAGGTCTATAAGTCATAGTATTTAGCCATAAACGTACTACTAAGTCACTTGTGATTATAAATAAATACAAAGACCTAAAGTGTAGCGTATACTTTTAAAACGCACCCTCCCTACGCTCTTAGATGTTCGCAAAATCACTACTATTCTTTTTTTTTTCAAACCCTATTTTGTTTATTCTTCATGGACGAATTGCAGGAGAGACCTAATTATAGCGCAAATTTGCCCGACTTGCTGCTTTCGATGCTGGGGGCGAACAGATGGAAAAGTGGGCCGTGGTCATGGCATGGGCAGCAGAGCAGGTCCACCAATCTATTCAGATTTCCGCTAAACTATCCCTGCATTTCGACAGAGCACGGTTTGACGACAGCTGCAACCCGCTGCATAAGGTCTGTTTTGCTAGAGAATTTAACAACAAGACGACGTCTACCTTGGCGCATTTTGCTACGATTACGGAACACTCAGTCTCCTGCTGTTCAGCTCGGTCTGCACACCAGACACCCACTTCCGCTCTCCGCTCAGGGTCTGGCGGGACCGACATACCGCAACCTTCAATCCTGATTATTCTCTATTCACTGGCCCGATCACGCATGGCGCTTCCCCATCACCCGTACAACTGAACGTCAACTTGCTATATTTTTCTTTGTGACTCATTGGTGCTTTGTCCCGGACTGAATCTGACTGCGGACTGGCCTGCTCATTTGAGCACCAAATCATCTCGTCAAACAGGCCAGTTCTGAATAGCTATCAAGCATCTCTTACATCATCCGAGGGAGTTTAGCTGGACGAGAGCAGGCAACATCTGCTTCCGTCTGCTCACAGGATTCACAAAAATTTTGGATTTTGGCTGCTAAGTACCTACTAGTCGAGCATGACATAGGTACCCATGAGAGCCTGTCAGTGTGCCTCAAACGTCGTTGGTTGTTTCACAATATTTGATGCAATTGACTGCATTTTTTTTTCTCATTATTTGCTGAATCCCGCCGCTCACTCCCGCGCGTTCATACCTCGCATCAGAATCATCAATATCGGGTCAACTGCCAGACGTCTTCTACAACGCCATAGGTGTCCAAGTTCGCACGATGTCAAACGATGGGCTCAGACCCGAGTCTATGCTGGAGGATCGGCTTCGAGGCTTGATATTCACTAATCAAGTACCAGAAATCGGAGAAGCCGGACCTTATGCCGGTACAAGAGGATATTCGGCAGGACCGTCAGGCTCGTTCGTGCACTGGGACCGTGATACTTCATCTGGAGCCCCTATCCAGACGGCGCCGGGTTCTCATCGGGCAGTTCATCCTCCCAAAACTAGCAGGCGACGACCAAATCAGGCCCAGAGACGCCAGATTGGCGCTGAGATGTCTATTTCCATGGCATCACATTGGAACACAGACCATAGCTTTCAACAAGCTGATCTGCGACATAATAGATCTGCTTCTCAATCTCTCCATTCTCGCGCGGGGGGGCAGCCTACTGTTGACCGTGTTGAGCGTCGACTATCAGGACACCAGCCGCAATCATACGCACAAAACTCCGCCTGGTTTGATAGTTCTACTGCTTCGCAGCCTTCAATGCTTGCAGAAAGCCGCACAAATGTTCATCATCAGCCAAACTGGCGTTCCAGTCATACTCAGGCCCGCCATAACGCGCACTACATCCCTATTCAGCCTCTTCAAAACGATCGACGACAGTTCAACCCGGACGCAATTGTTGCTGAAGCTGCTCTTCTGGATAAACTTTGTCACGAGGTCGTAAGAGAGTCTGAAATAGACCGCCAAGAGATTGCCCGGAAAGAGAGTTTCAGACAAAAGGTAGAGCTTATTTGCCAGCAGGTCATTTGTGACCACGAGTGTCAAGATGGAACTTCGTCAAGCTTTCCCAAGTCTTCTGTTGAGCTGAAGTGCTTCGGAAGCATGTCGTCGGGTTTCGCTACCAAATCCTCGGATATGGACCTCGGGCTTTTATCGCCTCTCTCCAAAGTTCAACCGGACTCCGCCAGTTCGCCTATTCCCCGGTTGATAGAAAAAAGTTTTTTGGAAGCTGGATATGGCGCGCGTCTATTGAGCCGTGCTAGAGTTCCCATCATCAAACTCTGCGAACTCCCTTCCCATGAATTGCGCTGTGCACTGCTGGCCGAGCGTGCAAAGTGGGAAAAGGGTGCTGGCTCAGACATAGCAGAAGGACGTGAAGATCAGTCACAGAACCCGAACAGCCAGCTCGGTGATATAAATTCTGCGGAGGAGGTTGAGGTCGTGGTTGATTCAACGGAACCCCAGCTCACAACCGGCCAGGCTTACAGCGATACCGAAAGGGCTGAACTCAAACAAACTGCCAACAGCTCCCTCAAGGCATATTATTCCCTAGCCAAGAGAGTTTTGAGGAGATGTGGCGGTCGTGACATAACGGTGTCCAAACATCGTGACTTTAGCAGCTCAGATTGGGCTATCTTGAACCGTGTCTGCCGGGAATTTGTGCAAGGGCTGTATGACGATTTGCTCCGACAACGGTTGGAGTCCCGGTTCTCTCTTTCATTTAGGAGCTCCGTACCTGGTGCTTCCAACAGATCTCTCGCAGGAGTGTTCACACAGGTCGAAGGTGAGCAAATTCTGCTAGACTGGGAACGCTCATCCACAAAAGATGTTCTACGGGGCTCAACTGGTCGAATCGAGCAAGTCATGAAGAGTTGGGTGGAGGTACAGAACAGATTACATTATGGGGACGATCCTCTAGGTTACAACAAAGAACTTTCATCCGCTTTTGAGTTGTTGAGGTGTCAACCAGAAATTCAACTCATGAGACTCGGACAGAAACCAAAAGAGACACCCACGGAGTATTACTACAGGACATATAACCTTGTACACAAACTTGACAGGTCAGCCCTACGCGAATTGAACTCCACCGGGAAGCATTTCGTTTTGGCGTATATTTCGGGAATACAAGACGAGTCTATTCGCAACATGATGGCCAATGCAAATGCAAATGAAAACATCAGCTTCAATCAGCTTGGTCAGAAACACAAATGTCTACAGTTGGCTCGCGAACTCGAGATAGCGATCACTCATCGACTATATGATGAGGATCTCACAAGAGATATCAGCGAGTACATTCGAATCCTGAATTTGCCTCTCGTCGAAGTCAACATATCCCAGAACCAAGTCGCTTTCAGAATCCCAGTAACGAAGGAACTGCTACCGATACTCTCCAGGATTCGCCTGCTATCAGACCCTCGCACCCTGACAATCAATCAATCGCCAGCCAAATTCAAAGATCCATTGGAATTTCCAAATAGTGGCGTTGGTGTTCAGTGTGATATCAATTTTTCGGCCCATTTAGCCCTTCAAAACACCAAGCTCCTTCGATGCTACTCACTTACCGACCCACGAGTGCGACCTATGGTCCTCTTTATCAAAAAGTGGGCAAAAGTCCGCGGTATTAATTCTGGCTATCGCGGCACATTGAGTAGCTATGGTTTTGTGCTCATGGTACTCCACTTTCTCGTTAATGTGTCAAAGCCCTTTGTATGTCCGAATCTTCAGCACTTGGCACCTTCGACAAGTGAAATAGGACCAGGTACCACATACCAAGACAACACGTCATTATGCGGCTATAATGTGCAGTTTTGGCAGAATGAGTCCGAGATCAGACACCTCGCAGCCAACTGCCAATTGACATACAATACGGAGACCATAGGTCATCTGATCCGAGGTTTCTTTGAATACTATGCCCAGAGTGGGCCAATGAGTAATGGATTGGGTAAAGGATTCGATTGGGGTCGCGACGTACTTAGCCTTCGAACATATGGAGGCCTCTTGACAAAACAAGAGAAAGGCTGGACTGGGGCCAAAACGGTTGTCGAAGGTCGCAATCCGACATTGAGTCGAGTATCAGCACAAAGCGAGAAATCTACATGTGTGAAAGAAGTCAGGCACCGATATCTATTCGCCATTGAGGATCCCTTCGAGCTAGATCATAACGTTGCCCGAACTGTTACACATAATGGTATCGTGGCAATACGAGATGAGTTTCGACGAGCTTGGAGACTTATTCGGACCTGCAGCAGAGGCTGGAGCGAAGATCTGCTGAATGATGTCACTAAGCCAACGGATGAACCTCATTCGTATGAACAGCTCCTTGAAGAAATTCATGGTCCCAAGGAACTTTGGTAGCGATTTTTCGAACAATCTATTTTGAAACATACGCAGTCTTCGCATGCTGGTAGCCCTAACATGTTGTTACACTTCAAGGCGAAAGTCATGCATGGAAGTAGAGTGGCAAATTTTCTAGTGAGAACACGAAATCACATACGAGATCAAAGTCATGACAGGCTCGTTACCTAAAACTCCCATTGAACGTGGCATACGTATATACCGATGCCTTTAATCAATGAATAAAGAGCTAAACATGTTGTTCCTATGGAGTGACTTGCTACTCAAACCGACGCAGTTGATTGGGGGATTTTCGTCAACTGTCTCATTTATCGTCTGAGAATCGTTGCAGTCAAACTGCAAATCCTCTTCGTGAGTTGTAACAAGGGTGTTCATCATGCTTTCGAGGACTCCCCTTTTGCAAAGTTCCTTTACTGCTCCCAAGGAGTCGTGGAAATTGGGGAAATGCGCCACAGGTGTGAGCTGACTTAGCATGGAATAAACATCCTCATTGACCACGGTGGCCTCTTTCGACGATTGTTCTTTCATAAAAATCAGGACTTGCTGCAAAATTCGAAATGAATACAGTATGCCTTGGACCTGTGCATATATATGAATATCGGCCCACGAAACATGAGTTGATATGTTGGTTGGATTGAAATTGTTACCCCTTTCGCAGATTTTGAGTGCAATTGGCTCTATGCCTTGCCGTTGGGACTCTGACATCTCCATCGCGATTCCCAAAGCAATCCAAAACAGATACTCACCGTAATTGTAGAAGCTCTTCAGTTTTGAACCACACGACACAATTTCGTCCATATACTGTTGGATCAGGCTGAATGGAAATAGAGGTATCTTTCTCCCTGCAGATGATAGAGCTTGAACACGTCTAAATTCTTGAACGCTGAGGTCATCCCTATGAATGATGGAGCAGCCCAAAAGTGAATATGCTAACTGACGGATACAAGTACTAGGATCCCATGCACTCTTAAGCGCTGGACATTCCAGTAGCGGTGGCAAGAACATCCTGATTGGTGATGGAGCTGATCCTCCTTTGCGTAGCAGATAGAAGTTTAGAATCAATTCGGAAATTCTGGGATCTGAAGACTCTGGAGGCGGCAGTTTGCATTTGCCATACTCCCAAAGGTCGAAAGACTTGGGCGAAGTAAAGTTGTCTTGAAAGTCAAGGTAAGCAGCAGATCGCGAACAAGGTTTTGAGCTCTTCAGAACTATTTGTGCCAATGTCGCTCGAGGAGATAGCTGACGTTCATATGCCAGCTGAAGTGCTTTTTCCGGATAGCTTAAGCCAATTGTTTTGAAAATTTTCTCGGGGACGAAGCTTGCGAATGTTATCCTCGAAATGTCATTCTCCCTCAAATCCCGAAAAAAGGCAACTCGACCATGCCCAAGGTTATGAACCAGCAAATCAGAATCTGATGTTAAGACGGTTCCACCTTGTTTGCAAACATCCTCCGCACAAAACTGGTCGGCTTCTCCAGGGACAAGCTGAGTAGCACTCCGATACTTCTCATGCTTGTTTAAGGCCTCAAAAATTGCAGGCACAAGAAAGCATGGGTCAATCAGCTTCTTTGTAGCAGTGGGACCGACGTCGAAAAGTTTAAAGTTGGATTCTGCGGCATCTTGAACGACAAATGATGCGGGACAGCCGTGCATAATTGATTCATGCAAATTGCACAGCTGGGCATGTAGTCGATTCATCCGGCTAATACGAACTTTCAGCTTCGCTTCAGGGAGATATCCATCAAAGAAGATACTTCTGCTAATTACAACAGTTAGAAGAAATCTTGACAAACTAGCAATGTCCGGCTCCATAGCAGGCTACATGTCGATGTGCTTCGACTTACACAGATATGTCATGTAGGACTAGCTTATCCAGCCAAGACGTCGCAACGTCGCCCAGAAAACCATAGGAAGGCAAGTTGACACCGTTTGCCCTGCATAAATGCAAGACGTGATAAGCCAACGCAGGGCCATCTATGGTCACGACGTCGCCATCAAGTATATCCGCATGGGCGAAGGGTCGAAAACTATTGTAAAGGTGAGAAACACCCATCTGAGGAAGTTATGGACTTGGTCGAAGTTCACGTCAAAGCGCTGACACCAGCGAGTCTGCCAGGCTTTTATTAACTCAATTCATCCACGTCGTGCATTCTCGTCACTGACGGTATCGTGATAGTACACCTACCTTCTCCAGCGGAGGAGTTGGGTTCAATCAGCGCTGGTCGACGTTTGCAATGCCCAACAGTCGGCCACCAGTAGCACATGTACCTACAAATAAATGTAGCTGCTGATGATTTGGGGCGGCTTCCAGACTGAGTGGGGCAATGCGAGAACTACTGAATTAAATCAAGTACCTACTAAGTACCTACCTAGGTAGCCATAAAAGCCACACCTTGAATATTTCCACATATCTACATAGCATCAGCCAATCAAACCACAATGTAAGAAAGACAGACATACATTAATTAGATGTGACCTTTTTCCAAAAAAAAAAAATTTAAAAAAAAAAGGAATCGGTACATGATATTTTAGTAGGATCTCTACAGGTACACCCCTCCATTGACAGCCGCCAGTAAGGTCACGTGTGCTTGGCAGAGCGGGGCTTGTACCAGTGAAAAATCATTCACTGTACATCCTTCTGCCAGCAACTCAAGGAGATCTAACCCCTCAGGCAACAACATCGCGGAGACCCATTTAAAATTAGACCACAAAAAAATATCGTCTCTCGCAACTTTGTCTTGCTTCAAACTTTATCACGCGTTGTGGTTTCCTCAAACAATGCGTAATACACTGATTTTCGCGGGCAACTCGTGCCCTGTTCTTACCGGACAGATATGCGAAAACCTCGGCATCACTCCCGCTGATGCGGAGCTGACACAATTTTCCAATGTGAGCTTCCCATAGCTCGTGCGTCTTGAAAAGCAGTCCGTCAACCTCACCCGCCGATATCGGCTAACACGTTTAAGGGCGAGACAAGTGTCAGAATCCTTACGAGTGTACGAGAAAAAGACGTTTTCGTTGTTCAATCGGGAAGCCCGAAGATCAACGACTCCATAATGGAGCTACTGATCATGATATCAGCTTGCAAGGGCGGTTCGGCGAATAAGATCACAGGTTTGTGCCGTCCTCCAAAGAACTTCTGAAGTTGTCTGGCTGACCTTGTTCCAGCCGTTTTGCCTTACTTTCCATATAGCCGACAATCTAAGAAGAAAGCTCACAGAGGTGCCATTACTGCCAGAATGCTTGCCAACCTACTTGGCGTTGCAGGAGTTAAGCATGTGATCACTGTTGATTTACATGCTTCTCAGATGCAAGGTTTTTTCCACTGCCCAGTTGACAACCTTCATGCTGAGCCCATCATAGCCAAATGGATCAGACGCAACGTCCAAAATTGGCGGGACGCAGTGGTGGTGTCGAAAAATGCAGGGGGTACCAAAAGGGTGACTTCCCTTGCTGATGCATTGAAGCTCAATTTCGGCATGGTCACGACAGATCGGAAACGCGGCACAAATATGACGGCCAGCATGATTATGAATCATCTGGATGGCGTTGAACGACAACCTGAGCTCGAAAATTCTCTAGGATACAGTAAACCTGCCCCAGCAGATGGTCAAATTGTCACCAAACCACAGGCTGCGGCATCGAGATCGCGAAATCTAGCGGATGCAGGAGGTTCTCCTGCCAATCTAAGGGAAGTATTATCGCCGTTGGCGGATGCCAAAACTACTGCAGTGAGCGAAGAGGACTTGGCCGGCGGTCGTAGGACGCCAGATGTTCCTGTTGATCAAGATCAGCTCTATGACGACCGTCGTGCTCACGAGGTAATACATGGCCGCCTGGTTCGTGGTCATATCGTGGAAGACGATTTTCCATCTCCAGCCATGTCTACGACCGGGAATAGTGTCCACGAGGACGATCCAATGGCTCTTTCCCACGCCTCATCCTTGTTTGTTCCAGAGGGACAAATTTTGGGTGGAGGGGGAGATGCAGCGGCCAGTTCTGACGAAGAAGACAATGCATTTCAAGGTACAAAAACCGAGCATATGATTACGCTCGTCGGAAACGTCAGAAACCGTACAGTGTTCATCGTAGACGATATGATCGATAAACCTGGATCATGGATCGCCGCCGCAGAGACCGTTGTCAAAAAGGGAGGGGCGAAGAGGGTGTATTGCATTGCAACACACGGCATTTTTGGTGACGACTGCCTGGAACAACTTGAATCATGCGAGTGCATTGATACGATTCTCGTTACCAACAGCTTCCCGATCAATCAAGATCGAGCCAGGAACATCAAGAAGCTTGTTGTTCTTGACCTGTCGTTCCTTCTTTCAGAAGCAATTCGGCGCAATCATTACGGCGAATCGATCTCACCATTGTTCCAGCACACTGGAGACTAAGTGTCAATAATTCTGGTCTTCACTTCTTCCCCGGATACAAGTGTACCCTGATTCAATGCATTGGCTGCCTTTTACACTCGTATTCTTTTTCCAGCGCGGCGTCTCGGCATTACCATCGACGGTCGGAACTTCATCTGCAACAAGTTGATATACTTGTATGATCTACTTTCTGATCTCAAAACTTTTCGAGCGGGAGAGTTTGACAATTTTTTTTCTTGCCTCGAATCAAAACAATCTGGCTTTTGGTCATGGCAGCAAAATTTGAAGTGATTTTACCTAAAATTGCAAATCACCCAGCGATGCTACCACCTGTGGTAGCAAGGGTCCGATTCAGCCTAGAATGGATCCTTAACGGAACGCTGGTAGAGAAAATCTTATTGATTCTAGAAGGCCTCGAGCTCTGATACCAGCGGTCATTATCACTGGGAACGTGGACTTGAGGCAAGAGAAAGTCTCGAACATGACATAGCTTAGTTTGAAACCAATCGAGTAGCTTGGTGAGTGTAGGCATTCAATATGGATTATACTAGCAAAGATCTTGTATCAGCCAGATGACAATGGCGCAGCTACTATGAAGTGTGAAATATTTCATCATTGGGCATTGTCCTTTACTTCATCGTATCTCAATGACACATCTATTGGTCTCTCTACCAGTTTTCGCGCTAAAGGATGCAACAGTCACGCACCATCCACGATCAAGTATTCCGTCTGTGCATGATAAGGGCGGAAGCCTTCGACAACGACACACGTGGTTAGTTTTACGTAATGTTTATATAAAAAAAGACCGCCGCTCGTGCACGTACTTGATGATTCGGAAATACCAACGTATCGGCGATGATAACATTCTCTGGACGGGTTGCCGTGAAAACAATTACTTCTGCAATGTCATCAGGTGTAAGCGGCTCACATCCACTGATGTGGCAGCCATCTATTAGCACATGCCCGTGTCAGAAAACGAATTCATTTGACTCACGCATAGACTGCATCGGCTTTAGCTTTATCCCCATTGAACCTGACAAGTGAAAATTCCTGGGAAATGTAAGTGATACTCTGTCGGTCGAAAACAAAGCACTCATCCGATATCAGGAGACTTACTGTCTCGACTTGCCCGGGGTCTACTTCGATAACTCTGATTCGTGTCGCAATGAGTTCTTTCCGCAAGCTCTCCGTAAAACTTCGAACTGCAGCTTTAGACGCACAATATATGGAACCACCAGGGTAAGCTTCACGACCAGCTATCGATCCTACATTAATTATGTCCCCATGACCTCCATCCGGACGGGCTTCAAACACAGGTAGGATGGCTTGCGTCATATTGATCAGCCCTGCAACGTTCGTCGCAAACATGGTCTGCATGTCATCCCGGCTGATGTCGGGAGCACGCGCCACGCCTCTCACAAGGCCGCTTGAAATGAAGCAAATATGTCAGCAACTATGGCTTAATGTGACAATTAAAAGATTGCAGTCTCTGGGGGGGGGCTACACGGAACAAATCGACAAGTACCCGAATGACATGAACACGTGGACCACGTGCAGAGTCACTTACGCATTGTTTACCAGGATATGTATGTCTTTCCATTCTTCAGGTAGGTCTTGGACGAATGTGTAAACCTCTTTAGCGTTGCTTACATCGAGTTTCATGGAGAGCACTTTCACGCCGTGTCCAACCTCCTGGTTAATCTCGGATGCTATATCGTGTAGAGTGTCTATCCGACGAGCAGTTAGGATCAAACGTAAGTTATCGGGGCACGTTCGTGCAAATTCAAATGCGGTGGATCTTCCAATGCCAGAAGAAGCACCCGTTATAAGCACGGTTTTGCCCGATAAGCGCTTGGATGCCATCGTGTGTGTCTTGCTGCTATAATGAATATTATCGAAATGAACGGCAGGTGTGCGCGCTCTGCCACCGGTCAGAGAGTTCAACGCAGAAACAGCGACTCGAGGTAGAAGCTGCAGTCGATGCGGTCGGGTTCGGAGCATAGGGATACCAGGCAAGAGGCGAGGCTTCGAAGTTGGTTAGGATTACTATTACTATTATATAGGATTGTAGAGGACGTGTCAAGCTCCGAGGTTGCTTGTTGATTGCGACTTGCCTTCTCCACCAATTGCACAGCAATGACCCACTCGACTCAATCCATCTACCGAGCAGTGCGATCAGTCATATGAGATCTAGGCTTCTGATTAGGTACTCGTAGACCTACTTAGTGTTCCACTAAGTAGACTACAAAAAATCAGGGACAACTATATTATTCTAAAACACCTAACTACCCCACTACCTAGCTTTTTCTTAGTGTTTTATAGTAAAATTTATTATTTTAACTTATAATAAAGTATTTTTTTAATTTTATTATTATAATATAATAATAATAATATAAATTCCTTTTTAATATATTAATTATTATTAAAAAAGTTGTTTAATTATAAGAATTTATATTACTTTTATTTAATAATTTAAAAAAGTTATAAATAAAAGTATTATAAACTTTTTTAAAATTATTAATTTAATTAAATAAAAATAAATTTATTTTATTTTTTTATTAAATTATTATATAAGCTATTATAAAATATTATAATATTTTTAAAT
>AFRA01000260.1:0-37141 GCA_000223055.1 Claviceps fusiformis PRL 1980
TCTCTCCTTTTTTCTCCTGTTTACGCCTTTACTGCTGCGACGGACAAATTTTTGTCTCCGCGGTGGCGGGGGAGAAAAGAAACCCGAGACCCAAAAAAAGAAAGGGGCTAAAAAGAAAAAAAAAGAAGGAAGAAGGAAGCAAAAGGGGGTGTGGATAGATGGTGGACATGGGAGATGATTGTTGTTGATGTTGTTGTTCAAACTTTGCAAATGAGGATTGCCTTGCGCATCAGACTACATGTGCCCAGGTTGGCATCTATCGTTGCCCTACCGAGCAAGGATTTCTTTTTTATGCTACAGAAGATTGCGGCGCATGGAGAATACGCTAGAATGGGTGAGAACATCGGTGCGCGATGATATTATCTGGCTACACGTATGTGAATGTGAAGTGTGTGACGGCGTTGATTGGAAACAGAGCTGGTGAGTTTAGCCCCCGGAGTGTCATGAGGATGCTTTCTTCTTCTTCTTTTTACAAGTCTTCTCCTATTTAATCATTCTTGCTAAGTCTTTGCGGATATATTTTTTCTTTTCATCCCTGCGTATATGTCTAAAACGAAAAGAAAAGGGGGAAAAAAAAGGAAGGAAAGAGAAGAAAACATGTCCTGCGTCTCGGGACAATGCTCCGTTTCAAGTCTTGATCTATCCCGGCGCGTAAAAAGAAAATAAGAAAAAAAAAGTGATATAAACAAAAGAATGAAAAGAAGAAAAGAAGGAAGAAGAAAAAAAAAATACAAAAATGGAAACCAGTCGGAAAATAAACTCAACTCTTCGCTTGCAAAGTCTGTCTGCACGATGAGGCGCACCCGCCTAGCCACATACATGTGTGTTGAATTATACATGGAGTGGATCAAGGTAAAATTCCCAAGCAAAGTCTTCCTATCTCATCTTTTTTTTCTTGTGCGAAAAATAAAGCTGCACATGACCCACTGTGTATGCACATCGTACACCATATCTTCGTATATATGCATCTCGTTCCTTGGTTTCGTGGTTGCAGAGAGTGGGAAAAAAGGCAGGGGTGAAGGTTTGAGTGTTCCATCTCCACACATGTACTCCTCCCACCCCCCCTTTTTTCCCTTCCTAAAAAAAGAAAAAAAGAAAAAAGAAACCAGAAAAGGTCGCAAAAGGACATGATTGCGAATTCGTTTCCTAATCTCCTTTTTTCTTTCCATTTCCATTTCCATTTCCATTTCCTTTTTCTTTCCATTTCTTTTCTTCTTTTCTTCAGACTCCCCCACATCAAGGGTAAAAAGTCAATTCCGACGATGCCAAAAGCCGTCCATTGATGCGAGGTATCTGCATCGCCGCATGAGAAGCCGTTTCAAAGAGCCCGCAATGCAGAAGGCGTGAAAATACACTGGCTCTCAGGACCTGAGGACGGCGACCAGAGGTGGAGGGGGGGGGCGGCGCAAGCAAAAATGTTTCGAAATGTCGTTGTTCTTTCTACTTTTGGTCACATGTGATGTGCCAAAGTTAGCACGGGCTCTTGACAAGGCTGTCGAGTCCGTATCCGTGTGCGTGGACTCTGATGACCTTGCACGGACGTTGACACTTGAAGTGCCGCATGTACACATGTACAAATGTATGCAGGACGTACACATCTCAGATCTCCCGTTCCAGGAAAAGGCTGCTTGCTGGCTACGCGACGGACAAGCGACGGGCGAGAATAATAAGGGGAAATGGGCCCTTTTCCCCTCCTATTTCCGTTTCTATTTCTTTTGTTTTTCTTTTCTTTGATCAACCCTCACCGTAATCATTGTTGTTTTACCATGATTATCATGATTGCTATTATCGTAATTAGTATTTTGCACTTTCGTTCTTCTTCTCTTCCCCTGGCCTCTTCAACCCCTGCACAGCGAGATACGCTTTTCGTCGACGCATGATTCGGCGGGAAAACAATCTTCCCCCCTCCTGTCTTTCCATATCATAGGACGTGTAGATCTCTACTCGGGCATGGCGGATAAATGGAGACATGATGAAGCCGAACCGAAACCGAGCCGTTGTAACTTGCGACGTCTAGATACGTACGTACATAGATACGGCCCCCAAACTCATTCCGCCCTTGCCTTCCTCTCCCCTTGTTCTGGCCATGATTCTGGAAGGTCGTTTCAGCTCTCCCATGCGTCGCCGTTTACTGTGAGAATGAAACTTGGATCAGCACGGAAGAAATCGCGCGCGGCTGCAGGTAACGCATCTTTTTTTTATTTATTTATTTTAGTCCCCAAGGCCAGCCAGCCATCGCCGATTGCCTCCTTGTCGGTTTGAGTTTCGTCCCAACAGGCTCAAAGCTGAGGCCACATGAAGACAAATTTGGAACATCCAATCTGTTGCTCGCAGGAGTCCGGAATCTCCCGTCGTTGGGAGTGCAACTGCGCCATGCCGCCAGCATGGTTTTTCTTTTATTAATCGACGGGCGCATGAAAATGTGAGACAGAAACGTTGCTTTTTTCTTCGTTTATTTTTCTTTGCTTTTGCCTTGTCTTGCTGCTTAAGCGGACAGAGGTCACGTGGCCGTGTACGTGCCCGTATTCAACATGATGGGCATCAAGCGGCTCCTAATACACTTTTAGCTGGTCCACTGCCCAAGGATACACAGGATGACCTACAAAAGTTGTCCAATACTACAAAGGGTCAGGAATTCCTTTGGTCGGCATCTGTGACGATGACGCGTGCGCGGGTGCGCGGCATGCCTTGTTATGCGGGGATCTCCGTTCCACTCTTTGATTCAAAGTGGGCTGTACTAGGTAAGTAGATGTAGTAAGGTAGGTAGGTGGGATGACCAACTTTCATGTGATGTAGTCCCTGGATGCCATGCTGCATGTTCACGACGAGACTCGACGTTGTTCAAAGTGCTGGGGAAAAAATTCCCACAGCGACACCGAGTTCCAACAATCAGTCGACCGCTGAAATCGACAAGCAACGCGCTATCTGACCGCAGTGGGGCATCTGCCGTGCAAATGTTAGGCCGAGCTGTCTTGTCTTGTACGTCGAAGAAAGCGAGAAGGGGAAGGAAGGGATGGGAACAGGAACTAGTCCCAAAGCGGACCACGCCTTCCCTGTTGTCCTTGTTTCCGTCGCGCAGCATATGACGACATGGACCTACTCCGAGTCCTATGAGCTCATCGTTACGCTTCGTCTGGCAAAACAAACCACGTTCGTCGTCGCGTGACAAGATAATTTGCCGACCGGTTGTCGTCTTTCTGATACATTCTCTTGAGCTTCGCTTTTTTTTGTTAAAGAATAAATGAAATAAACTCGAAACAAAGATAACAACAAAATCCAAAACAACACGTCGGTAGACCTCCCACATCCCCTGCGACAAACCTCCCCCCCCAAACTCCCCAGGTACAGGGTACAAAGCCATCGCCGCCATCATGGCCGAATCATCGCAGGAGAAGAAATCCATCACAAACCGTGCCGCCGTATCAATCAACGAGAGGGCTCAGGGGATTCTGTAAGCCATTGCATGCCAGAGAAAATTCCAACCCGAGCGCTTTCTCACCAAGACTCATGTAGCAAGCAAGATCTGGGCAAGGCCAAGAGCGTAGCGTACGAGGCCCTTAGGAGCAGAGCCTATTTGTATCCGCTCAAGGTGAGGCACACTGTCTACAGTCGCAACATTTCTCAAAAGTTCTTGCATCTTCAAAAACTGACAGCCGCAACTTGCCAGGGCGTCCTGTATTTCCTGTCACATGGGTCACTATGGAAGCCCTTTACTTCCAAAATTGGCCAGTTGCTGTCCGTTTCTGCCGCTGTCGTGGGCGGCATGTTCGCTGTCACCTATCTGCCTCAACTAGCAGTTCTTGTTTTCACAAGCGGCCCCTTTGCCGTTGTCTCTACCGTATTTCTTGTCCTCAACGAAAGCTCAACCATTATCAACATAATATCGAGAAACTTCATCCTGCAACAGGCTATTTTGGACACCTTTGACGGAACCCTCATCTCTAGAAATGCCACAAACTTGGTTCGTGGGGGCCGTGAGATCAAGTCTGGCAGCGATCCCATTTCGAGACTTGGCAAGACGCTGAAGAACCCTTTCTCCAAGTTTAGCCCCACGGCTCTAATCAGATATGTCATGTATCTGCCTCTCAACTTTATCCCCGTCGTTGGAACCGTTGCATTTCTATATCTGCAGGGTATGGGAAAGGCGTCCTGCTTCTTCCCCTTTTAGCTTTTGATGTGGTACGCTGACTGCTACAACAGCTCGAAACAGGGGACAGATGGTTCACGGTCGGGTAAGCGGGCCTTTGTGGTACATCCTCTTCGCCTCTCTCGAACTACTCAATTGACGCCTATTTAGTATTTTCAACTCAAGGAATGGTCTACTTCTCAGAAAAGAGAATGGTTGAATAAGCACACTGGGGCCTATACAGCGTAAGTTTGTCTATGGTCGCTACAAGAAAAATGAAAATGAAAAAAAAAAACCAAAAAAAACCAAAAAAAAACCTCGGTTGCCACGAGAGCTGGTCCATGTGTAACTAACAATTTCTTTTCTTTTCTTTATAGCTTTGGCATGGTCGCGACACTCTTGGAAATGATTCCTATAGCCAACATATTCTTTACTTATACGAACACCGGTGAGCTGTACTTTCTGCCTTGACTTCTACTTCCTTCCCTGACTTTTTGTAGTTGGCGCTGCGCTGTGGGCCGCCGATATTGAGGAGCTCAATACAAACATGACAGATGAAACGGCACCTTCACTGCGAGGAGCTGCCAAGAAGGTTCAGTAGGCGAACTTTTGGTCCAGGCATAGTCAAAGCGCAAAGAATTTGAAAGCCGGTCTAACCCTCCACCGCGTTATTAGAAAGGGGCGGAGAGGGGGACTGGGAAGAGGGGGGGATGGATATGTCACGTTGCTCAATCTAAGTGAACATGACTGCTGAGTTTGTCCAAATAAGCGAGGCTGAAGATAGTTGTTCCTATTTTTACATGTCTTGTAATACAATATTGACAGAGAATTCAGACCGGTTTAATTTAGCTATGGTCAGCCTCACATGATATTGCTGAGTTCTGTCTGAGTCTGTCACAAGTCCACGACCCACTCGCTCATGGTCTTCACCAGTCGATGATGGTCTATTTCAGTCACTGGCCCGAAAGAATTATTTGTTGATGCTTTCATGCACCTGGCTCAACAAGTTTGGACAACAATCGTTCGGCTTCGCACAGACTCTGCATTGCCTTTGCACAACACAAGTCCTTCCAGAAGCTCAAGACGTTCGTCTTTTGCATATCATGAAGAATGTTGTATGCTGTATGCTGTAACTGAACAGTCCCCTTGACACCAGAGACAGCCTCAGAAGACAGAACCTGATAGTGAAACAAGACAGGCGAGTTTTAAGGCAGTGCACCGCGACTATCTGTCGTATGCAGGTACTCCCATCGATTTGTGTATCCGTCAACTCGTCCTTGATGGCTGTTTGCCCATTGTATTCCTGGCCTGCTGTGCATCGTTACACCGCTTAGTGTAAGGGTGCTCTCGGGTCGTGAGATTCTGCAATGCAAGGGCAGCTGGATCGACATGTTGCCGAACCGATTGATTGTCTCGCAGCAGGCTGTCGGTCAATTTCTTCATGAGTTTCGGAATAAACAACGCGATCCCGTGGCAACGTTTTGTTACGTTGCAGCAATATATCTCGATGCACTGATGTGATAGATTCGGTTGGGGGGGGGGGGGGGGGAGAGCTGGGCCGGGCCTCCGGTGTTGTTGCTCTGTCCAATATTGCAATCCTTTGAAGGAATCCAAAAGCCTCCATCCGCCTCGTCCTCTGGTGTCGTCGACTCGTGATCTTGGTGGACTGGACGCGTCACGTCGACGAGAGCGTATTGCTAGGGCAGTTTGCCACCGAATGCAAATCCGGCAAGATAACACGCCGCACTTCGCCTCGTGTTACGGTGGTGAGGTCGTAGAAACGGTTGAAACTCGGTGACCGTGCTCGAGAGGCTTTGTGCAAGGACCGTCGGACAGTGTCATGTCTGGCTCTAATGTGACTTTGATGTGACTCCGAAAATGCCAACAGGTGACTCCCAGTCTGCCACGCTCCAGAGAAGCAGCAAGACTCGGTCAACGGCCGTCGCTGATTGTCTGTCTGGACCTGGACCTGGATCTGGATCCCAGCCGGCTGGTGGCTACATGTATTGACAGATGCTGGTGCTTTCAATGTTCCTTCGCTCATGCCACGGCCGGTCTGGCCTGGCTCAATCCGCTCAACCCTGGTGGCTCCTGCCTGTTGTAAACGGCTGCACGGCTGCACACGATGTCTGGTTCGCGTCAACATTGAAGCTGACAGCTCATGGCGGACAGCTGACAGCTGACAGCCCTAAGCCGTCAGGGACTGAGCGCTTCTTGGTATCCTCGTCTGGATGCCGCGGTTGAATTCTGCCGCGTCGAATCTTTGCACCATTCGTCTCTGTTATCAACCTCGTGTATTTCCCTTCCCTCCTCCCCTCCCCTTCTCCCTCCTCACTTTTCCCCCTCATCTGCCATCATCACTTGGCACTCCTATAAACTTTTTTTGTCTTCTTTTTTTTTGGTTTTCTTTTTTTGGCAGACATTCTTCGCGACTTTTGGACATCGCCTCGGTGCTACTCATTCGTTTTACGTCCCTGAAATTATCCCTTCGTTAGATAATCAGCAAACCTCCTCTCCCCCGTCAAGCTGCCCATCTCAAGATACTTTCATTGCCTCTCGTCCCTAATTTGAAATTACTTCTTGGGTATACGCTAGTATATTCTCTCAATCACGAGAAACCTAGCCCTTTTTGTCGATATAGGCAAATCAAAAGTACAGAACCCAAGCCCGCATTCGTTTTCCCTCTCAGCTACTAGCAAAAGGGGCAAGATGATTCTACCCAGCTTGTCAGTTGGTTTTATATCAACACTCATCTTTGTGTCTTTCTTGTCCTCCACCTGGGCATCCCACGAAGCCAGGGATGATGGCGTTGTTGATTGGGACTCATTCGCGCAGCTGTCCCAAGCTGTTGCTAGTGACTTGCCTCCAAATTATGAGCCGCCTAACTATGGTTACGATAATCCACCACCTTACCAGTACGGAACCTCTACTTTGAACAGTGTTTCAGTTAGTTCTACTCGTAAGTGAAGCCCATGATAGATACTTTTATTTGGCAGTTTTAACGTTCTGTTTAGCACCAGAGTCTATTTCGAGCACAATCATCGATTCAACCACTGTGACGACGACTGACCAATCTTCGTATTCTTCCAACACGACGGTTTCGACCATCGACAGTCAAACCAGGACGACCTCGCAAGCATTCCAAAGCACGGATGAACCAGCACCTGCCTCATCCAAAACTTGGGTCGAAAGCTCTGTGTTGGGTATAACAGGGGCCCCAACGTCGACAATCTCTGAGGGCACGACTCTCTCGACGGTCAACACATTGTCGACGTCCTCAGAGTCTACAACCAGTACCGGAATCTCGCCGAGTCTCTCAACTGCATCGGCATATCCGTCAACCAATGGTAGCATCATTGTCTCTTCGAAATCTCATGCTAACAACACAATGACGAGAACCACGGAAATATCTACGATCGGCTCGACAACGTCTTCCGGATTTACCTTTGAGAGTTCAGAGCTGCCGATCACCGCATCGTTCAGCTCAAGGTCTAATTCCAGCTCATTCTCTGCCACTCAGAGTAACCCTACAACGGAAACTCAAATCGGAACAGGTCCTGGGGTCTCGAGCTCGAAATCATCCCCAACGCAATCTTCTTTGACGTGGCACCCGGTATTCAACACTACATCCTCAGGCTCTCCAATCATGAGCTCTACTCCTTTATCTTCTGGAATTCTAACAAATACGAGGCCTGGTACAGAAACCAGTCTATGGCCCACAAGTTACAGCCAGACAAGTGCAAGCAGTAACAGCTCACAACTCATGAGCTCCCCAACGCCATCGTCCGCTCTCTCGCAAACACTTGTCGACGGTAACCCGAGAACAAAAACCTATTTTTCATCTCAATGGGCCAATAGTACGTCAGTCAGTACCCAGGATGACTCATTTCCCGGCCCTACAGAGATCTTGACACGCCACTCTTCCATGTTTTCTTTCCCGACCTCGGTTTCGCTGTCAACTGGGTACACAGCTCCAAACACATCAGCTACGGTAACCACAATTCAACAAACCCTCACTGCCCCGCTATCGTCTGGCATCAGTCGCAATACCACTACTTTCCCAAGTTCTTTCAGCTCGCCGCTCTCGAGCCCCTCTAATTCATCAGGATCTCAGCCCACAACCTCCAGGTCCTCGTGGATAAGGTCATCTGTTTTGGGAACAGGCATCTCCTTAACGACTTGGAAGCCAACGGTGACCGCGCCTACTCAGAGCCCCATATGGTCGAACAAGACTTCCAGTATGAGCACTTCATCTGCTCCGTTCCAGAATTTGACGACCACAACAATTTCCTTCTCTGAGACGGGGTCATCTACAAGAACTCCAATGGAAAACACGACCTACCACACTCCGTGGACACCATCAACATTGCCATTGTCCACCGTCACCAGTATAGCTCAGAGCTCGAGCCAGCCGCAACCCAGCCAACGCAATTCTACGATTAGTAGTGTTGGTGTCACTACTGATCCCCGGACGTCTACTCAGAGCAGCCTGGCTACACACCAGTCCAGTTTGGTCTCGGTATCAACAGGGTTCACGTCAGGTATTCCAACGACGCGATCTGCATCCAATTCTACCTACCATTGGCCAACGACACTTAAATCGAGTCTCTCTTCTGTGCAATCTAGCATATCAACGGGTGATGCGTCCTCGTCTGAGACTTTCGAGCCCAGTGTTACAAGTACGATGCTCAACCCAACCTCAGTCCAGACGTTGTCTAGGACGTTAACATCGACCATGCAACAATGGCCAAACACCACAGTTACCGTGCTGCCGACCCTCTCTTCCACTGTCCCTTCCACATCAAAGGTCGTCGATACGTCTTTCACATCGTCGACCTCAGGAATCGTGACTAACACCTCTTACGTACCATCGTCGACCTTGTGGAGTGGAACCAGTACGCAGGAAACCGTCAGCCTGGTGACTTCGAGATGGGCCAATACTACGACTATGGATGGAGATCCGCGCTCAACAAGCCAACGAACGACTACGACCGCGAATGGAACCACGCTGACCCAATCAACGACCACAAACTTGTCCACAACCTTGTCCACCAGCACTTTCGTTCCTAGCATCACGACGGGCTTGAACTCAACCTCTGGACGCACAACACTTACAAGCTCTGAAACGGAGGCAACCAGCGAGACAACGCTATGGCCAACGACCCTGAGATCAACAGACACGACGACGCATGATCAAACACCGTCATCTCGGCCTGCGAGCACGCAGACTCGGTCTGAATCCACAAGCATGTCTCTCACAAATTCTGTAACGCCTACTACAGTGACAAGCAGTGCACCATTCAGCACGTCCAGGACATCAAGCAGATGTGTCCCAAGAAGGAAAACAAGGTCGTCGGGATTGGAAACGCAATCGCGCACAGCAATTGGTATGTTTCGCAAAACTCTTTTGCGTTTTCATGATTTTCAGCACAATGGGAGAGGAATGATGAAACTGACATGCATAGAATCGCAACCTGTTCTCACCACACTGAAGACGCTGGTGTCCACCGAGAAGAGCACCTCGGAACCGCAAGCTTCGGATAGTACCACGTCTATCAATACGGCCCAGCCTCAACCAACGGCGAATCTGGCAAACAATCCTAATTTTCCGTGGGGTGGCGATTCGCCCATTCATCGACACCAAAGCGTTGCTGCACTTGGGGCAGGCATACCAGAGGAAGGTCTTTGGACAAGATGGACAGAGAAGGTGAAGGATAAGATGCGGCGGATGGTGCGATCCTAGAGCAAACAGATTGTAAAATGTTGTACTGTCATGTTTTGAGAGTTGTGAATACAGTGTTTGTGTTGTTTTTTTTGTTGTTGTTGTGGGGAGCCAGTGTCTGTCTTGGTTCTTGGCAACGAGTTGAAGGAGTGGAGGAGACGAGCGCTGCACCTGAAGCAGGTAGATTGTGTGTCTGTGATGGGAAACATGAAAGGCAGAATAATTACTCAGATGTCCATTGTGAATTCGTTTTCTTTCTCTTTTTTGACAGAATGATTATTTGATATATGTTTGTGGATGTACTATGTAGCTGGCACATTCCGTGCTGCAGAAGATGAGGTCGAGTGACGTGTATTGTAAAAAAAAGTCCAAGGCTCGAAGCGGTCGCCAGTGTACAGTGTGTGCACTGTGGAGTGGAAATACAACGCTGTGCTGCGCCATGATGGACGCGGAGCAAATTGATGACGTTTGCTCGTGAGGCGTGAGTCGTGAGTCGTGGACATTAAATGTGCAGTGTAGGAACATCTTTCAGAGGATGTGCATCCTCCTTTTGGCAGAGCACGCGACCATTGAGAAGCACATGAAACATGGAACGAAGACGCATGTACAGTGTATAAAGTGAGTTGCGCACGGTATGACGACGCAGCACTGCACGGAAGAGGAGAGAAAGAAGCCAGATTAGGATAGCGGAAGTGGGGAGGGGTGCTGGGGTGTGTGTGCATGTGCGTTTGAAAGCCAGGTTCCGGTGTGTGTGCGTTGTGATGGGATGGGCGTCCCTTTGACAGTCATAAGGCGCCAACCAGGTCACTGACCCACCCCACTGAGGGGATACCTCAAAGACAAGTGCATCACTGCAGCTAGAGTACTTTTCTGTACTGGATACAAGATAATGAACTTATCTCATGGTAACGCTCTCTTATACACTTGAGCACCTTTTCTGCCTCTTGTCTTGATTGATCCATCACCCGTGTCGCTGTCGGTGCCCCTCTGACGCCTTATGACTGTCAAAGGGATGGCGACATTTGCGTCTGTCTGGACTGCGATCAAGTACTGGGTACCTAGTATCTAGTAGGTACCTAAGTACTTAGTATTCGAGATGATGGCGCCTACGAGCCTCGGGGTCACAAAAAAAACGACATTGGACAACACCCAACTTGCACGGGGATACCACGAGGTCAGCACATGCAGTGGGTCAGAGGTGCTTCCGGACATGTTCGAATTATGTCGAGTTCATTGGCATGCATGTGCGCATTTTTCATCGTACCATTGTTTGAAATCATGCTTGCGCGGCGTTTGCGGATCAGCGAGAGAAGCATGCGCATTGTGGACCGTGGACCGCGACTGTACTTGAGTAAGTGCCTACTTAGGTAGTAGGTACCTACCTAGCAGTACTTAAGCATAACAGCGAGGGAGTGGGTTGTACTTAAGTAAGTAGGTACCTACCTAGGTACCTAGTAGGTACTTGGTTATCCCGAAACGTTTCCCACTAGATTTACATGGCGAAATGTTTGGAAGGACCTGTACCCCCTGTATTTTTGCCCTTTTCTCGTCGAGTACATAAACACGCAGTAGTAGATTTTTGAATATGCAGTAGAAGCTAAACCTAAAACGGAAGAAGTACCTTTCCACTTTGTTTTTATATAAAGATACCTCCTGCGTTTCTAGGCTTCCTACGCTGCTAAGTCCGCTATATTGCAATTACACACAGCGAAAAAAACATATCTATTAAGGTCTATAGTAATTCTATATAGTGTACTAGCTAGAGCTTATATCCTAACTAAACTTAGAATAAGGGACTTAGTATAGCACTATAATTATATAATAACTAAGGTATCTAAGTCGGTCTAGGAAGAATGCCGTAATTCTAAGCCATCTAAGAGTATGCGGCCGGCTAACCTATGTATAGAGAGGCTGGTTAGTGATAAGGGCAGACTTAGCGGCGCAGGAAGCCCAGAAATGTAGGAGGTATATTTACATAAAAACAAAGTGGAAAGGTACTTCTTCCGTTTTAGGATTAGCTTCTACTGCGTGTTCAAAAATCTGCTACTGCGTGTTTACGTACTCTTTCTCGTCCTACTGGAGCCTCTGCGGTGGACCCACTACACAGTGTGCATCGTGACGGACTTAACGGTCTGTTACGGGGTCCGTTATGCGTCTTGCGAGTCCCGTCATCGGGATGGACGGACGGACTGGTCACTGGCACTGGGGGACTGGGGGAGGGGGGAGGGGAGGAGTTGTCTCGGACGGCGGGAAACCATGAAGTGACTGACGTAACGCGGGAACCGCTTAGACTTTCACTGACGCCAACGCTTGGATCCCATCCAACGCCACCACATGTCCTGTTGGGTTTCTCCTCCCTCCCTTTTCTCTTGTGAGGTTATTTTTTTTTATTTTTTTTTTTCTTGGTTTACTCTTTTGGCTTGCAACTTTATCCTTTTCCCTTTCGGTTCCGATTACAGCAACTGCGTATATACGTGCCAATACAGCATCGACTCTTTTGCCCGAGACATCTAGCCCAATTGATCTCGCCCACCATGCAGCTGGTACCGCTCGCTCTGGCGGCCACGGCCGCAGCGCTCGTCATTGTTCCCGAGCTTTCCGAGCCGGACGAGGCCATGTTCAGGGCGCTGCCCATCTTCGAGGGGCCGTCTTCGCAGCCGATTCTGGCGGACTCGCACGTCGTGAGCGTGCCGTGTGTGCAGTGCGATGGCGCAGATCGCAGCTTGTATCTGAATTTCAGTGTCGTCGACGACAAGAGGCTTTTGCTAAATGGGCGGGAGCTGTATCCGCAGGCGGCCGCGAGCACCGACCGGGAGAGGGAGGCGAAGGCCGCGGCGGCGACAGCGACAGCGACAATGGCGAGGGAGCAGAGGAATCTCGGCTACAGCTTGGCGGTTGTGCCAGAGGCCGTGGGCAAGGGGTCCAAGCTGCAGCTGCTGAATGTGGAATTGAGAGTCATTGAGGTGGGGGACCGGTTTGTCGATGGCGTGCCGGCCATCAATTTGAGGCTGTTCAAGGCGCCCTTTTCGGAGGATATCATCATTGCCGACGTTGCGGTTGCGACGTCCAAGGTCTCGGGATGCAACTCTCTAGCATGCCGTGCCAGGGAGGGCATGAGTGATATGTTGACGGCCTTGAAGGGTCTGAGACCGCTCAGGGGTTGTCACGGACGCGGCGGACGACGGGTGCATCATGGCAAGAATCATGATGCGATGCTGCTGCCGGAGACGCAGATGCAGGCACAGCGGGGGAGCTCTCGGAATCGTCCGCAGTCGCCGCCGTCTCATGAATGGCGACGCATTCTCACCCATATTGCTGCGCAGATTCTCTTGCCGGTCCTGATGGGCATCACGGCTGGCGTCGGTGTTGCACTGTAGGTTTTTTTTTCTTTTTCTTTCTTTTAATTCTTCTTTCTTTCTCTTTCTTTCTTTCCTTCTTTCCTTTTTACCATCTTTTTTTCTTTCTATCTTTCTCTTTTTAGTCTATCTTTCTCTTTCTTCTATGATCCGTATCGTATTATTTTTTCACACCTCGCCAAAGCCCAATGACTGACATGGTTCTAGGTTCGCCATGGCTGTATGCAGCCTTTTTCTCCGGCTCGCGGCCTGTGTTCGAGGCAGGCGCACAGAAACCCGTGACGTAGCCTCGTCCGCCGCCGGATCTACGAGTGAAGAATCATTTGCCTCTGAGAAGGATCGATTGATGGAAGTCGCCGAGCTGCCACCGCAGTACACAGACGAAGACTGCAAACACTAAACGGACGAAGTGGTAGGAAACAAAGATTGACAACAAAAACAGAGAAGATGGAAGTAAAAAAAAAAAAAAAAAAAAAAAAAAAAAAAAAAACAACCCACACATGAATGACGAAAAACAAATAAACAGGACATGCTAAAGCAGCCGGGTCTACGATGGCAGAGAAAAGAAAGGATTTTCAGGCTTATCTTGCACGGACGCCTTGAAGGACGAGCAGAGAAGAGGCAAACAGAATCTGCACTGCGACGTGCAAGATATCCTCGTATTGGAGAGGAGGAATTGATGGTCACTGGCGTTATTGTACACATGCAGCACAGCACGGTCTGTCAGCAGTAGTTTTTTTTTTTTTTTGTCTTTTTTTTTCGCGTTGATTTCCTTTTTTCTTCTGGGCACTGCACTGCACACATTCGGGTTCGAGGGCCAGGCCTGCGAGCGGCGGGAAAGAGTCGCGTCCGCTCCCTTGAGAAAACCATGTATATTGGCGTTTCCTGTCTCGATGGCATAGTCATCTTCCTTGGTTTACCGCTTATATACCCAATCCAACACTCCTTTTTATGTGAAATATCGTGTCTCGGGTCAAAACGTGGTGGTGTAGAGAACTGTTGGTTGTACACTATTGTCGTCACTGGCATCCCGACAGTAGATCTAAGCTGACTTGAGCACGTAAGAACTTTCATAGTTCGGGAATCGGGGCTATTCGAGTTGTCGTTTGAGCTGTCTAGTAAGCAAGGTACATGCGAGCTGGCGGGATGGGATGGAATCTGGATCATGGTGGCATGGATCGGAGTCGGGCATTTCGAGGTCAAACAACGGGGAACTGGTTCGTTATATGGGTGGGCGGAATGTGGAGGCGGATTCTGTCAAGTCTGTCTGGTGGCGTGTGTGACGTGAGTCTCGACTCGAGTCTTGCCTTGAGTCTTGCCTTGCCTAATCACAGCTTCTCAGCCTCTCAGCCTCTCAGCCTCTCAGCCTCTCGGGCATCCTGCAGGCAGAAACCCGCCTCAACATGCACATGCAGACTGCACCATAGTCCACCGATGTTGCATGTCCATTGTCGCGTGTGTCACGCCTGCCTAGGAAGTACCTACTACCTAAATAGGTAGGTACTTGAGAAGTTTTTTGTCCAAGTCGTCAGCTGGTGGCACCTTCCCCAGAACATGTTTGCGTCTTGGTCCGGGGCATTGATAACAGCACAGACTCATGCCAGGTGGTCGATTCTTTCGTTCAGGAAAGAGCGTGCCCTGCCCTTGCACGCTCATATTAGCCTGATGTCTGTCTCCCTCCATTTGAGCTCCATTGAGCCATCACGACAGGGACGGGGTCTGCTCCATCTCGGTTCCTGCTTCCTCTGCCTTGTGGTAAACTTGCCCTTCCCCTCATTATCCTGTGAAACCCTATGGTAGGGGTACCACGAGTACCCCTCATCCGAATACATATCTTCACGTTTCGTCTCGTCGCGAAATCCTTCGTGCGCATCTTCGCACAATCCAATCCACCCCACGACAACGCGGACCTGCTCACCAGCTCACCAGCTCACCAGCTCACCAGCTCTTCTACCAGTCATTGTGTTGCCGTTTTGCTATTGTTTGCTCAAGAATCGAAAATACCCTGGCATATCACGCAAAGTGGGGCATTTTGGTTGGCCAACTGCCTGGCCGTTTCTGAGTTTGGACTCCTGACTGAACGAAGAAAAAAGAAAAGAAAGGGCATTTGATATCTCACCTCCAGCTTCTTTTTTTTGTGTGTGTTTGTGTGTGTGTGGCTCCCTTTCGAGGCCTTCTTTGTCATCTTGCGTTCGAAAACTACGAGCTGCTTTTTGCTTGCATCAACATTTCAACTTCCCAAGAACGACTCGCCATGTGGAAAGCACCATCTCCAACAGAAGCCTCGCAGTCGCCTCTAGGTGCAGGTGCAGACTTTGCCACTGCCAAGACCAAGAACCCGGGTCGACGGTTCGCTCAGGTCATTAAGCTCAAAAAAGAATGCCTGCAAGACTACAAAAGATGTCATGCCAACATATGGCCCGAGGTTGCCAAACAGATCAAGGATTGCGGAATTATAGATTGTGAGTGGTTTTGCGACGAGTCAACTCCCTCGTTCTGTTGCACGCACGAGCACCGAGAAATACAGATCAGACTTTTTTCTCCCTCTACTTCTCTCTTCTATTCTCTTTTTTTATAGTTCCTCTGTTGCGAGTGGGCTGTCTTTATTAGCAGCATTGGAGACGTCATCAGCTCTACTTCCACTTCATGGTGACATTTCACAAGAAAAAAATGCCAAGCCCCCACCCCACACAATGATTTTCATCCTTCACAAAGATGGTTTGCTGGATGCAGAGGCTAATACTGTGTGACAGACAGCATATATTACGATGACAGCACGAGTCTTCTCTTTGGATCTTACAAGTACATTGGATATGACTATGCCGGTGATATGGAACGTATGGCTGAAAACCCCAAGGTCCAGGAATGGTGGAAAATGACGGACAGCTATCAGGAGAGCCTAGTTCCTGGAGCTGTGAGTTCCGTGGCTGGGACGCCGAGTTGGTGGAAGCCAATGGAAGAGGTCTTTTACCAGGCCTGAAACTTTGAGCAGGCGCGAAAATAAAAGGCGAGGTGGAGAATCATTGGGGGCTTGTGGATGGCTGGTTGGTTTGTGACGTAGATTGATCGACGAGACTGATGTTTTCATGCACGATTTGTTGTGGTCTGGTTAGCTAATGAATGGAGAAATATCTACAGTCTCGAATTACGTTTCGTTTTTTTTTCTTTCCAGGGGGAGAGGATGTTCCCTGTCTTCGACCTGCGTTTCAACTTATATTTTGTGACCACGATAGGCAGCAAATCTGATTCAGATAGGTTCATTCGTCTCAACTTTTGGCGACGCGACATGGCAATGCCGAAACTCATGTTTCATGCACATGGCCAAGAAAAAAAGAAAGCAAATAAATGTCTGAGCTCCAAGCCAAGCCAGCACGCTATCTGGGTTCCTCAATGCGTGTATTACACTGTTGCAGCTAACAGAGACTCTCTCGCCAAATCATCCCGGCCGAGAAGGAGTCATCTGTCTTTCACATGTTCATATCGTGTTCTCCGTTCTGAGTCCTGGACCTCTGTGTTCGGCCGCCAAGAGAAGACGACTCGGGCTTCCCGAACGAGCGCGAATTCACCCGCCCGGCGTCGTGGGCCGACTACACAAATATAAGTAGCCATTCGAGTCGTTTGGTTGCACAGCAACACCAGCAACGTAGTCTCTGCATCCCTCCCCAGCTCCGTTACGCAAGGACCGAAAAAGACTACCAGTTGTGAGTCTTGACGATTCTCGTGGCCGAGTCCCTCCGCACGTTCGCCCACTTCCCGAAGCGTCCCTGCTGGTTGTCCCCGTCGCACAAAGATTGAAACTCGATGGTCGTTTCTACTTGTCACTCTTTTCAGCTACCTAGGCAGAGGTTTCTTGGCGTCGTCTCGAACCCGGTCGCACGAGACGAAACTGGTCACGTTGGATGACTGTCCTTTCGCGAGTCTTTCCCCCCGAATGTCTCGCCAACTCCGGATCTCGCGAGGGGGCTCTTGTCCTGGATAGGGTTGTCCGGGGGGTAAGAGCCAAGATTCGTGACTGCTGAGCCGAGGTCCGTGATGGCATGCTGTATGTTGTATGCTGCTCATTCGATCCAAGAGAGGCACCTCTAGGTCAGTGTGATATAGTGCTGGGAATATAAAAGCGCCCGGTGCTGTCCACCTCGTGGCTCGAGAGGAAAAGGGAATCACTGAAAGTTCCACCCCTGATTTATTTCATCTTTCGAGGTTTGTCATTTTTTTTTCTGTTTCTCCATCTATATGGCTGACTTTCCGTTTTGCTTTTCTCTTCTTCACTTTTTTTCTTGTTATTAAGGCTGTGGTTGTGAAGGAGGAGATGTAGCTTTGGTGTCACAACTAGGTCGATGTTTTGGGTTTATGGGTTTTTATTTTCTTAAAGAACCTATCCCCGCGGCCAAGGAACCGTCCCTGTTGCTTACAATGTGTCTTGTCGTCGACAGGTTTTATACACTTGCTCTGCACGTCTGGCGGTGTACACGAGTTCCGCTCTTACACGCCCCTCTTACACGCCGCTCGTAGTAGAAAATAACTTCTATCAAAACCCAACATGAAAGTGTTCGCAGCAGCAGCAGCCACCTTGATCGCCAGTCTCGTGTCGGCGAACCCGGTCCCCGCAGGCGAGGACGTCCACGCGTACTCGGACAACGACTACGCGTGCCGCAGCACCACGCACCCCAACCCAGTGGTGATGCTCCATGCGCTCGGGGGCAACAAGGACTTCGACCTCGGCCTGCTGGCGGCGTGGCTGCGGGCGCAGGACTACTGCACCTTCTCGCTCACGTACGGCAACGCGCCCGGCTCCGTCATCGGCGGGCTCGACTCCATCAACAAGTCGGCGCCGGTGATTGGGCGCTTCATCAAGCAGGTGGCGAACCGGACGGGGTCGGCCCGGGTGGACGTGGTGGGCCACTCCGAGGGCGGCCTGCTGGCGCTGTACGTGTCCAAGTTCGAGGCCGGCGTGGCGCAGCTCGTCGACAAGATTGTGGCGGTGGCGCCCCCCACGCACGGCACCTCCCTCTCCGGCCTGTGGACCCTGGTCCGCCGGCTCGGCGGCCGCGTCTCCGACCGCATCGAGGAGGTCCTCCGCCGCTTCGGCTGCCGCGCCTGCACCGACCTCGTCGAGGGGAGCGCCCTGCTCGCCCGCCTGTCCGACGGGCCCATCGTCCAGCGCAACACGACCGTCACCGTCATCGCCTCCAAGACGGACGTGCTCGTCACCCCGCCCGAGACGGCCTTTGTGCGCGAGCCCGGCGTGCAAAACATGTTTGTCCAGGACGTGTGTCCCTCGGACCGGGTCGGCCATTTCGGCCTCGCCGTCGCGCCCAACGTCTGGCACCTGGTCCGCAACTCGCTCGAGCGCACCATGGGCAGGAAGTTTGTGTGCATCAACGGCATTCCCCTGCTCAAGGCGGCCGACGTCGTTGCCCTGGATGAGTGAGGCCAGAGGCTGTCTTGGTCAGAAGATATCCAAGCCATGTAGGATGGTGGTGCGTTCTGTAGCTGCTTATCTCATCTTTTTCTTCTTCTTTTCTTTTCTCTTCTCTTCTTTTCTCTTCTCTTCTTTTCTTTTTTTTTCGTACGGTCCGTTTGACGATGTGGACTCTACAGTGGTGTATCGATCGTTATAGCTAGACAAAAAAAAAGAAACTCTCATTATTGCACGTCATTGCTCCCTAAGTGCCGATCTTGCAGAATAAATTCTATCCATATCCCTCACCCATTCCCATCTAGTCCTCTTCATCTCTGGTCATCGTCTTACCGGCCAAGTTGGCCACCGGACGACAGAGACACAGTGACACCCCCTTAATGAAATGCAGAGTCAAGCCCATGCCACGTCCTCGTCGCTGTGAAGGGACGGACACGAAGCCAGCTTCAGCTTCTACGTGCGCCGACTGCGTTCCCCAGACCATTATGAATACCTTCGATGGGCATGCGGCTGCGCTGCCGAGACCATTGTAAATACCTCCCATGGACATGCTGCATCCTGACTGCAAGCTCGGGATATCATCATGGGCAATATATTCCGCGAGTGGCGATAGGGATGCACGGGATATAGGGGACTATCGTGCATGACGATTCCGTGCCGACGAGTGCGTATAAAGTCAAGGTATATCAATCATCGCGCACAACTAGGGCGGCAGGAAAAATGGCTCCAGACATGGAGAACAGGGAATAAATATAGGCTTGTTATTTGTTTTATTCTTTTTTTTTTCTCTTATTCTGTCTTTTTCTTATATACATGTCTCTATTTCTTATAATATGTTCTCTCATTCTTTTTACATTTTTTTTTTTCATTCCTCACCCTTGCCTACCCTGCATGTGCAGAACCCAAACAAGCGGCAATAGCTTCGCCAACGACGCAAAATGTGGACAACCAAGCGCCCAACACGCCTGAAAAGCCCCATCAGCTCGAATCTATCGCCCAACTCTCCTTCTCAGCATTAATTCGCTGCAGAGCGACCACCGAACGACCACTTCAGACCTGCGGCCAAGCGTAGTCAAACACGGTCCGCCACACCACCGTACCCGACCCCCCCCCCCCCCCGAACGAAGCAAGTACACATTTTATCTACATGCCTTGCCGAAATTATTATCAGGAAGGCGGCCTACTTCAGGGAACCAAGCTGACGTGGTTTCGGACCGGAGCTGCTCGAATGACCTCTCTTTGTACAATGACGATTTGCGCGCGCCGCAGAACCATGGTCCGGCATGCGGACACGAGACTTGACAGCAAGCCATTCTTTTTGATGATACTTCGCTGTGGCGGTTGGGCTGGCCTTGAACTGTGTCACATCTCGAGAGACACATACATACCTGTTGGAAGTTGGTGTCCCGTACAAGCCGCGTGAGAGGTGACTGTTGTTTCGACTTCGCTTCCATGTGCAGAGTCAGAAACATCTGAGCGCGACGCCATCGTGGGATACGCTGGCAGATCATGTATACCATGTCCTTGAAATCTGCAGGGCATTCTTCGTGATTTTTTTTTTGATTTTTTTTCGCAAAATTGGATATAGTCAGCAGATGAGCAGGTAATTTGAGACAATCAAGGTTTAAGGAAAAAAAAAAAACGCCACATCAAACTTGAAGTTTGTAAGCCGCGGCTCGGCGGCATGGGATGGACCGTTCATCCACAACGTGCCGTTGGATCGCTTGGTGGAGTGCAAAGACGGCAGGACGCGGGAAGGAGAATCCTAATCTCTTGTCTGCAGTATACCCCCGAGCATCATATGCCGTCACTATCATTCCATGGGTCCAGTTGGCGGCTGCGACGGTCATATCACGTCAGAGTCGCAGCGATGCTAAGTGCCGTTTGAGAGAGAGAGAGAGAGATAGAGAGAGAGATAGAGGGAGAGATAGAGGGGGAATTCGCAGCGGTTGGGAAGGGTTTGTTCCACGCCGAAACAAAGCATCGCAGTACATGTTTCCGCCCGGCATGATGCAGGATCCTGAGACCGAGTTGGGAGAGCGGTGGCGGGTGTTTCAAGTTCATGGCAGATGCATGCGTCGCAGGGCTCCCGCCATTCTCTCACAAACCATCATTGCTGAGAGTGGCGTTTATAGCCAAAAAAAAAAAAAAAAAAAGAAAGACGAAAAAAAGAAAAGAAAAAAAGAACCAAAATTCGAGTAGATGATCCCAGATTCGCCGCATGTCAGCGCAAGGTTATTTAGTCTGCATATCGCCATGTGTCACCCAATCCTCCACGATGTAACAGACATGCTGTTTCTCTGAGAGTGCAGCGATACGATTACGAGCTCTCGGACGGGAATGGACGACGCCATCATTTCACAAGTCGGGAATCTGCTGAGATTGGATCTTTTGGTTGTGGAAAAGGGAAGAGGGAGGCGAGACAGAAGGTCATGTTCATGTTTTGTGTAGTGATTTTTCCAGCCATGCCAAACGATTCCCTTTTTGCGACCTGGAACACGTGGAGGTTACGATTTGGTCCCTCTTTTCTTTTTCTTTTTTTTTTCTTTTTCTTTTCTTTTTCTTTTTCTTTTCTTTTTCTTTTTCTTTTCTTTTTCTTTTTCTTTTCTTTTTCTTTCTTTGTCCTCCTCTTTCTTTTCTTTCCGATGCACACTACCCTTCCATCAGCACCGGGAGGGCCTTGGAGTCATTGGTGACGATTCTTGACACGAATGGGAAGAACAGCCGGCCAGACACTCGATCCGGTGGATGCCGCCGTGGAACTTTCCGAGCAAGGAACAAGCGGTGCTCATGTGACGACGGGGCCGATATGAGCAAGCAAGCCATGCAGATGGAGTTGAATGGATGGATCTCGATGGGCACCACGAAAGGCTGATTTGACATGCGGGCGCAAAGTCCGAGATCCGGGAGGGAATGCATGTACATGTGAATATATTTTGTACAGTGGCTATGTATAATACATACGTATACATACGCATGTACGTACATAATTCAAGGAGGAAACGCACGACTTTCACGCCTGCTCGATCAGTTTGAAGCACGTACGGCGTCGATATGGCACACAGTCAGCGAATCATGGGTGTTTTTAAGTTGCAAAGAGGTTAAAAAAAAAGGAGTAAAAAAAAAAAAGGAAAAAAAAAAAACGTGTTGGCAGTCAATTCCACGACACGTCGCGAGTGATATCGTCCCTGCATACCTGCGCGGAGGATGAAACGGAATTCAAGACTACGTTTTTGGTTGGCGGGCTGGCGAATGCTGGAGCGCGTACCTACATTATACATGATGCATTTCATTCAGAAATGCAGAAATGCATGTATACGCGACAGTAGGTGTATGCGACATGTACATATATATGTATACATGCATGCACAAGTGAGCGGGAGCGTTGCCCTTGTTGCGTTTGTTGTAAAGGCAATATAAATGGAAAATTGGGCTTTGGATCGGAAAGCCAGCAGGTTTTCGGACGTTTAACCTTTTTTTTTTTTTTTTTTTTTTTAACCTTTCAACCCCCCGCATACTGCGCGCGGAAATGGCACAGTCTCCCTACATACAATGGCATGGCACATAAAATATGCATGCATGAGACTCACCGTTATAGGTCTGACTCGCACTGTGAATACATACTGTGCGAATCAGTCACAGCGACGGTCATGGCCATGCCCGCTCGTGATTTCGTGATTTGAACAGACTTTGTTTGTGCATCCTCACCTGCGCGCGGCGCAGACTTTAAACGTCTTGGAATATGGAGTCTCGGGTCCCATTCATAGTGACAAAAATCACAATCAACCATCGCGTACATGCGCTGGTAGCATGATGGAACAAGCACTTCCGCGTTGTTGGCTGAAGTCAACGACGGCAAAATGTCTGGGTGCGGGACCCAAAAAAGCAGTAATACAACGCAGGCCAATGCCATGAACGTACTACAGCATGTTTTGCCTGATACGAACTCGCTGAGTCGCACAGGTGGCTCTGGTCAATGCAACGAGCAGAGCGCGAGTAGTCTGGCGTGAGACGTTGTTTGTGAGAAAAGAGAAGGAGAAGAAGGAAGAGAAGGGAAGAGAGCAGAGCATCAAGAAAGTAAAAAAGAAGACGACAACAACAGCAACAACAACAGCAACAACACGGAGAAACCATCGTCAGACTTGCAGCATGGCAAGGGACTTGAATCATCCCATGAAACCAAGCAGGAGGACAGTTGGTGTGTGCTTGAAAAAGGAATTGTCCGTCGACGTTGAGACGAACTGCCAGCGTCTGTGGATACATTTCCAACTCCTTGCAGGCCGCTGGCAAAAGTTCAGACGCAACTCGGGCCGTTGTCTTTTTTTTTTGTTGTTGTTGTTGTCTCCCTTGTATTCGTCTTCGTCTTCGTCTTCTTCCTTCTTCTTTCAATTCTCTTCCTTGACCCTTCCTCCTTTCCTTCAAATGATTCAAATGATTCTCATGAAATCGAAACAGATGGCAATGGCGATAAATTGCGAGGGAAACGGTCGGCAGGCATGATTTGTAGGCCACCAGTTCAAGTAACAAGTAAAAGTCCCCGTTGCACGTTGCTCGTGCTTTTGCGTTGTGGAGATAATCAAATGCAGGAACATGGCACTAGTGTTTCCAGTTGACAGGATCTGTGTTGCAGCTGTGAGGAGGTGGCTCAAATGTCTCGCTTTGATTGGCCAGCGTGAGGCCCTCCTTGGTCGCGCTAGCAGGGTCGACAAGAGTCAGCAGAGCAAATCAAACGGGAGCAAACGGCCTTGGTGCAACGTGATTCACATTGTCATGGCACATTCGGGGAAGGCACAGCCGGCGTGCCTGCCAGCAACCAGTCACAAGACCTCGTCGTCCTGGTCGTCCTGGTCGTCCTGGTCGTCCTGGCCGTCCTGCTCCGTGGCTGGACGAGGCGGGGACAGACGCGTTGGCGCATGATCCGCATAGTGGCATCAGAACAATCAAGTGCAATGAAAACGACAAAGACAAACTTGTGCAAGACTGTAGTCATCGGGGCCTTATTGTCTGGTCTCGTCTCGTCACTTGTTGGTGCCCAGTGCCCAGTGCCCAGTGCCCGCCCGAGGCGGTCCCGAGCAAAGACTTGGACCCTCTTTACCCTCTTTCTCAGCCCATTGAATGCCACTCGGTGGCGGAAACGAGACTGGCTGTGCGAGAGTTTTACTGCATTTTCATTGGCCAGTCCTGGTCGCAGTGCACGAGCAAGACTTCTTCACCTTCACATCCTTCACATCGGACGGAACCCGCTGCTTCTGCTTCCCCGAGAAAAAGTTCTGGTCTGGTCTGGTTTGGTCCGGCCTGGTTTGGTCCGGCCCAATGTTGCTAATCTCAGCCGGGACTGATGGCCCTGCCCGGGTCGTGGTCGTGGCATAATAACGCACCTTGCACCTTTGTCAACCCCTGCTTCATTTGGGACAATGAAATTTGGTGCCGCTGCCCTGCAGACGGGAAGACTCGTCTGTCTGTGACTGTCTTGTCTAAGAGAGCCCGTTATCGTGGTCCAAGACTGTTGTGCTTCTCAGCCAGAGTCTTTATTGGTCCTTTTTTTTTTTTTTTTTTTTTTTAATTGTTATTCTCCCGTTGTCGCCGTCACCGTTTCCTTCGCTGCACCGTTTTGTCGTCGTCGTCGCCGTCGCTCCCCCTCTTCTTCTCCCATCCTCAACCACCCTCTTTTTTTTTGTTTCTCTCTCCACTGCGCAGACTGTGTCGCGACTTCCTCTTTTGCACCGCTCGTTCGTTTCTAGTGCTTCGTTTGCGACTTTCCCACACGCCAGCATCCTGTGGATGCTTGACCTTCCAAACGTCGACTTGTTTTTTTCTTTTCAACCGACACCCATTTTGTGACATCGCTGCCGGCAAACGTTGTCTTGGCTCAGTCGAAATTCCGGCTGCCATCCTCTCTTTTCATCAAGCCCCCGACATCAGGTGAGAAAAATTCCTCAACGTGGCTGCACCATCACCACCTTCCAGTCTGCCTTCTCCCAGATGTTGAGTCCTATTTGCCTACGCAAATCCTCCCCGATTTGAAAATGATGCACCTGGCTCAAGATGTATCTTTCTGCTGGAGAAAAGAAAAACGGACTCTCATTTCCCTTTTTTTTTTTTTTTTTTTTTTTTTTTTTTTTTTTGTCTCATATGGGCTCTGAAGCTTCGTCCGATACTAATCTCGGCCGCCACTGCCACAGCTCTGTTATCAATTTTAACCGTTGCTGCCAACATAACATTCGAAACACAAGGCGACCAGGGGTTTGGATTGTGCAGGACTTGTGTGTACGCGGTCCAGAAAGCCCGGCCCTTCCCTGTGGTATCCCAATCAAGGAATGACCCGACGTGTCGCGGCTATCATTTTAGGTCTTCCGATTGTTTCTTGCGGCAAACATTGACCCTTTCGTTCCCAGCTTGCTGGCCACGCTTTCCTTTCATCGCTCTACCGTCTGTTGGCAACTGCTATCCGTGACCCTTCGAGGGATCTCAGAATCGTAGACGTCTCCTGTATGTAACCTCATGAACTCTTTGCCCTTCTCGTCTGTGCTCCATCAAGGCATTTTCGCGCCTTCTTTTCCACTCTTTCCCTGAGAAAGGAGAGCGAAAAGCCATTGTTCTTATCCCTCACTTGGCAACCTTTACTTCAGACATGCTGCGGCGGGCATTGAACTGTCAAATGCTGACTCTAGTCCTAGCCGGTTGTCCTTAGGCCGTCTACCTTCACTACATTCTCGACGCTCATTTCAGTTCTGCTACGGATTTTTCTCTCCTTTCTTTTTCTTCTCTTCCCGCCAACCCTTCTTTTTTTTTTTTTTTTTTTGTTACACCAGGCACTTTAAACGCCACCGCCAGCGGTATCGACCAAGGAAGACACTCGTTCTGATTTACGTCATTTTCTCTTTTCTGTGTTTCTCAACTCGTCCGCTATCTTGATGCGCCTTGAAAGTCAATTTGAACGGGAATTGAATTACTTTCTCGCTTTGACCAGCTCATCATACATTCATTGAAACACTGATGCAACTTACACGAAATTTGTTTACTCGAAATCACGGGATTTACCACATCAACAGTGCAGAATTACAGTTAATCCAGCCATCTATGTCATCTTAAGTTGAGGATCAGAAGTTCATATAACGTCGAAGCAAAACACCTCGTCGATCTATCAGCATATCATCCGAAGCTCTTCAGTCCCTAGAGTCCAATGAGTAACATGCACCATGGACAAGATATGGACCAGTCCTACGGTAGCCCTGGTTCCGTTAGAAGGGCCCGGGAGCAAGCTCAGGGCGTGCCCTATCGAGAAATCGACCCTTTGAGGAGACCACCACCTTCAATGACAGCAAATCGAGCGGAAACAGCACCGAGATCACGACCAGTTCAACACCACCCTAAACCACTACAGTCAAGATCGAAAAAGGGCAGGGCACCACCTCCCAACCCCGATCCAAGAATAGGGTATGCAATCGCCAGACAGCCGCAGCCGCCGCAGCCGCCACAATGGCCGCTCGCCGGCTCAAGTACATCCTCGCCTCCAGTTCATCCGGAATTCCATTCGCACTCACGACCCCACGTAAGGCCTCAACAAATGCCCCAGAGACCACCACGTCCTAGTCAGTCCCGTATTCCGTCGGGCCTTGATCCGTCGCGACCACAACAGCCGACACCAGTATTCATCACGCGACCGGCCGCTCCAGATTACCCGCCAGACTCTACTGTTGATAGTTACGATGTCTCATCACCGTCGGAGAGTTCAGCTCGACAGACCACGCTGTCTGCGGACACCCTACCGGACGTGGAAGCGCCTGCCCTGTTATGTACCTCGGCAGCAACCGCCCGAAAAAATGCAGCTTTAGGGCCCCCGCCAACCAGCCGAAGAGGAGCATCGTCATTCTACTCCAACGCATCTTTTGTCTCCCCCATTGCAGAGGAGACGACTCGCGCAAAGAAACAGAGGCTTTTTGCACCCAGTGGCGCTGCAGTGCCAGAATCGTGGCGGGACGAGACTCCCCGGACACACAGCCCTGTTTACGGCGAAGCCTTTTACGAGGAATCGGTGACAGAGAAGAGCCGAGAGTCTACGTGCGATGACTACGGCGATGAGAGCCAGTTGGTTCGAAGAGCGAGTCTGGGCAAAATGGGCAAGCCAGCATTGATCAGCACGAAGCCATCCGACCAAGGAGCGGCCAACGCGAGCCATGACACCCTACCTTTACGAACGACAACAGATAACGATCCCTACCTCAGTGCAGGAACGAGCTCATCTGAAACAATTCCTGCATCCAGAAAACTGCCCAAGGCCCAGACGCAGACATCAAACGGCGAGAGCGTTTCGTCAGAGGCGATTTTGAAGGCCTTTGCCGCCGCAAGCTCATCA
The DNA here is from genome assembly GCA_000223055.1 of Claviceps fusiformis PRL 1980. Lineage (NCBI taxonomy): Eukaryota > Fungi > Ascomycota > Sordariomycetes > Hypocreales > Clavicipitaceae > Claviceps > Claviceps fusiformis. Next base: position 26,980 of record AFRA01000260.1, read on the forward strand.
GACGTACAAGAATCCATTCCTCTTGCGGACGCTCCTCGCCAACGCGGTCGTCTGTCAGCCATGAGACGTCCACCGTGCCTCGATATCGACGCCGTCCGTGCCGCGGAAGCCAGAGGTAGTCTAACAAGCCTGCCAGACTTGATCATGCGTGCCACAAGGCTCGCAGCCATGATCGATAAGGGCAAACGGCCTGCTAGTAGGCTTGATGCACTCGATGGCTGGATGAACGAAAAGGGTGAGTGCGTGCTTGGACAAGCAGTAAACGCGTGGCGGGGGTTTTTTTTTTGGTCCTTGTCTTGTATGATACAACTTTCTAACATGATGCGGAGCTGGTGCAATAGATGATCGCCATAAATCTGGCTTCTCCGACATGCTGGCAGCCTTTCCTCCCCCCGTCAACACACCGCGCAACAACACTGCCAGTCGCCTCTCGTGGTTTCGAAGCGGTGTTTGGCCGGCTACTCAAGCTCAAGTTGGACCGAGTCACTCCCGATCGCCTAGTGGCCAAATTGTGGCCAAGCCAAAACGTCGATGCTGTGGACTTCCGATTTGGGCTTTCCTTTTAATGGTTCTCTTGACGCTTTGTCTCATTGCTGCTGCCATTGTGATTCCACTGGAATTCTTTGTTTTCAAGAACCTCGGCAACAGTGACAAGCAGCAACAGTCAAGCGCAAGCCAGTGTCAGGAATCCTTGATCTGCTTGAATGGAGGCAGAAGTCTGTTTGCACAGGGCAGCTGCTCCTGCATCTGCACTAACGGGTTTACCGGTCCAACATGTGGAGATCGTGGCGCCACTGGCTGCACCATGACGGACCTCGTTTCCATGGATGGAAAGTCCAACATGCAAAATGTGACTCTTGGACGGGCTATCCCTCGATTAATTGCCGAAGCTAATCAGAACTATTCTTTGTCGCTTTCTGGAACTACAATATTGGCTCGGTTCAATGCAGCAAACCTTTCATGCATTGCCCAAAATTCCTTGGTCACGTTTGATGGTCACTCCACCAGAAGTGGCAAGCCAACAGACCTGGTAGACGATGTGGGCGACGAGAAAGCCAAATTGGTCTCCAACGCGGAACAATTCCCGCCGATTTCGATGCTTAATGGTGTAACGCCACCGGCCGACGCGCATGGGAGTGCCAAAATTGCAGCGCCAGCATCATCGACCCCGATGAAGGAGTCATCGGCAACGTCGGTTGATTCTCTTGCACCCATCAAGCCCGATTCAAAAGCGTTGTCGCCGCCCTCGCCACAAAAAGACTTGCCCACCACCTTGGTCATTGACACTAGTCAAACCACAGCCGTCGGAGCCGATCCAGTTGCGTCGGTATTTGAGGTCACTGAAGAAAGGGTCGACTTTGCTCGCGTTGCCATGCTTTACATCTTGCAAGAGGGTTCTGTCGACAAGGCGATTTCCGCACAGGGTGATATACAGGAACTGTTCAACAAAGTCACTAGAAGCAAAAAGGAACACGGGACCAAAGTCTCTACCAGTGATGCCTCTCATGTGGACCTTGGAAGTGGTTACAGCATCAACTTGATGGACTTGACTGTGGACGTCGGAAAGGGGCCAGTTGGACGAAATATGATGAAGCCCAGCATGTAGCGGCCAGTCCTGGCCAACAACGGACAAAAAGACATGAGACGGTTGGGTATTTTGACCAAGAGGAATGCTATGGAAGTTTGTTGTGTGACCTTTTTTTTTTTTTTTGGGTGTCAAGGAATGGGTCACATTTGCGCCCGGTCCGGTTTCCCTCTATGTAGCATGCAAGATGTCGATTCTAGCGTCGGCGTTGTCGAACCAGTTTAAGAAAGACAAGTGTAGATGGAGATGGGCATAAGATTGTGGAGATGAGGACATGTAGCGGAGCAATGCTATAGTTGTATGATGCAGAAGGCCTGAACATGATGTATGAGGTGTTTTGACTAAGGCGGTCCTCTTGTGCTTCAACCGTTGAGGATGCAGTATTGTGACGTAAGGGAAGCTCGTTAGCATGTTTTAAAGAAAGATTTTGGACAAGGGGGTGACTGACATGAAGTTGGATTTGGGATGTACTTGCATTGCTTGGCCGGATTTAGACGACGTAAGAGGTGCTGTGTATGTAATTTTGATTGTGTTGTATGTGGATTGTATTATATATATTACATGCATGTGTATCGTATTGCACGTGGACTGTGTTGTATACATATTTGTATTGTACAGGGAATGTATTGTGTGTGTATTGCATCGATAATGCATGAGGATGACTAAACCCCAATTGCTACAAGTCACCTAGCGATAAACGAGCGTAGTACTGGCCGGTCTTGGGAATGAAGGAAGTAATAAAAATTCAGAATCTCTGACCTAAAGTTATGTAGGTAGAGGGATACTTAGTAATGATTGTTTTTTATATGTTTTTATATAGTTTTTATATTTTTAGTTTATGCTCTTGTTTTAAATATGTTATATATATCTTATTATATCTTTTTTACATTATGTATATATTCCTAATATATATTATTTATTTTTAACTTATGTATAATGTTTATATAGTTTTAATATGGTTTATATATCTTTTATACATTCTTTAAATATCTTTTATACGTTATTTTAATGTATTCTGAATATATATGTGTATGTATTGTTTTATATCTTTTTATGTTATGGTTTGTATATTTTATGTTGTGTTTTTTATATATTTATGTTTTATATATTTCATTAGGGTTTCCGTATATATCTATACTTGTGTATATATTTTTAATTTTTTTATCTTTATTTCTATCTTTATGTGTATCTTTATGTGTATCTTTATGTGTATATATATTTCTACATTTATTTCTATATTTATTTCTATATTTATTTCTATATTTATTTCTATATTTATTTCTATATTTATTTCTATATTTATTTCTACATTCATTTCTATATTCATTTCTATATTCATTTCTATATTCATTTCTATATTCATTTCTATATTCATTTCTATATTCATTTCTATATTCATTTCTATATTCATTTCTATATTCATCTTTCATATTACTATTCATGCTTCCTTTTATATTCACTGTATGTTCGTTCATAGTTTTGTTCCATCGTTCTTTTTTGTGTTTTGATTTGTTGCTTCTTGGCGGCATAGTAAACTTTCTGCCCTAATTGTGTACAATTCCTTTAAACCCTTCCTGTAGCTGTAGCAACTGGTAAGTCTACGGGTAAACGTACTCGTTATCATTACGCATATAACATGAGAATTGCTTTGTTGCTATGATTGTAAATCTCCTTTTCAGATGCGTTTCAAGAACCCGTAGGATAGCAGAGGATTATTCACTTTTTTTTTCTTTTTTTTTACTTTTTTTTCGTACATCCTTACTCGATGGTTCGTAATATAGTATTTATTGAACATGCTTCGTATTTAACGTATTTATCAGATACATTCGGGATACCCTTGATGGTCAAGGAAAAAAAAAAAAGAATTATCCCATCACTATACATGCATGTGTGCGTGATATTTACATCCTAAAGACGCCGAATCTGGTCTCCCCGGGCTGGACGTGGTTGCGGCCGCCCAAGGCGGCTTGGAGACCCAGGCCCAGGTACCGTCGAGTATGTTGGGGAGGGATAATGCCGTCGTCCTGGAGGGGAGTGGTTAGTAATAAAGTGGAAGAAAGACCACACACAAACGAGAGAAAGGGAGAGAGAGAGGACGTACCCAGAGTCGTGCAGACGAAAAGGTGGCTTCCGTCTCGGCTTCGATGCGCTCGCGAAGAGTATGATCCGCGGGCCGATCTTGCCCGCTCACCGTCTCCATGACCGTGGCGAGCTGCTCGCTGCCCATGACGCCGACACGAGCGTTGGGCCACATCCACAGGAACCGGGGCCCGTAGGCGCGGCCGCACATGCCGTAGTTGCCGGCGCCGTAGGAGCCGCCTATGACGACGGTGAATTTGGGGACGGCAGCGCAGGCGACGGCGGTGACGAGCTTGGCGCCGTGCTTGGCGATGCCGTCGCGCTCGGAGGCGGAGCCGACCATGAAGCCGGAGATGTTTTGGAGGAAGATGAGGGGGATGCCGCGCTGGGAGCACAGCTGGATGAAGTGGGCGCCCTTGAGGGCGGAGGCGGAGAAGAGGATGCCGTTGTTGGCGACGATGCCGACCTTGTGGCCGTAGAGGGAGGCGAAGCCGGTGACAAGGGTGGTGCCGAAGTCGTGTTTGAATTCGGAGAATTGGGAGCCGTCGACGATGCGGGCGATGACTTCGTGGATGGGGATGGGCTTGCGGAGGTTGGTGGTTGCGATGCCGAGGAGCTGTTCTGGGTCGTGGAGGGGTTCGAGAGGTGAGGATGATGATGATGATGAGGAGGAGGAGGAGGAGGAGGAAGAGGCAAAAGAGTCGTCGGACGGCCAGTTGAGGTTGCTGACGGACCGTCGCGCGAGGGTTATGGCATGGGCATCATCCACGGCCAGGTAGTCGGTCACGCCGGACACGGAGGAATGCATCTCGCCGCCGCCGAGATGGTCGGCGGTGACGACCTCGCCGGTGGCGGCCTTGACGAGGGGCGGTCCGGCGAGAAAGATGTGGCCCTGGCCGCCGCCGACGATGATGGACTCGTCCGACATGGCGGGCACGTAGGCGCCTCCCGCGGTGCAAGGGCCCATGACGACGGCGATTTGCGGGATGCCCTGCGCCGACATGCGTGCCTGGTTGTAGAAGATGCGACCAAAGTGGTCGCGATCGGGGAAGACGTCGGCTTGGTGGGGGAGATTGGCGCCGCCCGAGTCGACGAGGTAGACGCAGCTGTGGTAGATGAGAGACGGGAAGAATGTCGTTGTCTCTTGGGGAATGTGTAGAGGGAGAGAAGGGGAAAAAAAGACCAAAGACGAAGAGTAATGATAATGATATTAAACAAAAAAAAAAAAAAAAAAAAAAAACTACACGGCAGCTTGTTCTCTTCCGCAATGGCCTGCGCGCGGAGATGCTTCTTGACAGTAATGGGATAATACGTCCCCCCCTTGACAGTACTATCGTTGGCGACAATGACGCAGCGCACGCCCTCGACGACGCCGATGCCCGTGATGATCCCCCCCGCGGGGACCTCGGCCTCGGGATACAGATTGTAGCCGGCCAGGGGGGACAGTTCCAAGAAGGTGGTGCCGGGGTCGATGAGGGCGGTGATGCGGTCGCGCGGGAGCATCTTGTTGCGGGCGAGGTGCTTCTCGCGGGCCTTGTCCGGGCCGCCGCGCTGGATCTTGCGGGTTAATGCGGCCATCTGGGCCGTCAGGGCAGCCATCTGGGATGCATTATCGCGGAAGTCGTCGGAGAGGGGATCGACGGCGGTGGAGAGGCGCGATAGGGCGGCAGCTTGGTGCGGGGGGGTGAGGTTGGCGATGGAGCGGTGGAAGGGGGGAGAGGAGGAGGAGGATGAAATTGACGGCGATGACAATGATGGCGATAATGACGGCGATAATGACGGCGATAATAACAGCAATGGAGTTGGTCGGCGGGTGAGGAGGGCGAGGTGGCGGCCAAGAGCCGGTTGTGAGGACTTGCACAGGGACATGGCCGTCACTGGCTGTGTTGAGGCATGCGTGGGAGTTGGATAGAGGATGGATGGTGGTGATGGTGGTGGTGATGGTGGTGATGGATGGGATGATGGATAATAGATGATGGACATTGAGTGACGCATAATGGATCATGGGAATTGGAATCAAAGCTGAGCCGAGCTGAGGGAAGTGGACCGCAGGAAGCCGCGGCCAGCCGGGACTAAGCTAAGCCGCGCCAATCCAGCCTAGCCAGTCAGTCGAGTGACAGTCAGTCAGTCAGCCGAGGGGGTGGCGTTGGCTGCCCATGACTTCATCCAATTTTTCCCTTTCTTTTTCCTTTGCCGTCCTGTCTGCCTTCCGTTGTCCACCACACCTTGATTCACATTTAGAAAGCATTGACGGGGTGGTTGTCCACGGCCACCGAGTCGACGACGTTTTGACTACCAACAAAGCAAACAGACAACAACAACAACGACAACGACAACGACAACAACAACAACAAACAACAACAACAAACAACAACAACAAACAACAACAACAACAAACAACAAACAACAACAAACAACAAACAACCATGGCCGCGTCGAGCTGGACAAGGCGGCTCCTCGTCAGCCAGACTAGCACGCAAGCACGGCGAATGTGCGCACCACTACGGCCACAGATGACCATGGCAGCGACAATCCAGTCGCGGCTTCACTCGTCGTCGTCGTCGCCGTCGTCGTCGTCGTCGTCGCCGTCGATCCACCCGCAGGGCTTCACGCCGCCATCGGCCGACGAGCTGCAGGAGCTGCGGGAGCGGGTGCAGGACTTTGCGCGGCGGGAGATTCCGGAGCCGGTGGCGGCGCAGACGGACAAGAGCAACGAGTTCCCGGCACACATGTGGGAGAAGCTCGGGGAGGCGGGCCTGCTGGGCGTGACGGCGGACGAGTCGGTGGGCGGGCTCGGGATGGGATACCAGGCGCACGCCGTGGTGATGGAGGAGCTGTCGCGGGCGTCCGGGTCCATCGGGCTCAGCTACGCGGCGCACTCGCAGCTGTGCGTCAACCAGCTGCAGCTGCACGGCACGGCGGCGCAAAAGGCGCAGCACCTGCCGGGGCTGGTGGCGGGCAGGCGGGTCGGGGCGCTGGCCATGTCGGAGGCCGGGGCGGGCAGCGACGTGGTCAGCATGCGGACGGCGGCGCGGCGGGTGGCCGGGGGCTTCGAGCTGAGCGGATCCAAGATGTGGATCACCAACGGGCCGGACGCGCACCTGGTGGTCGTGTACGCCAAGACGGACCCGGCGCGCGGGGCCAAGGGCATCACGGCGTTCCTGGTGGACACGACAACGGCCGGCGGGTTCCGGTGCGCGCGCAAGCTCGACAAGATGGGCATGCGCGGCAGCAACACGGGCGAGCTGGAGCTGGACGCCGTCTTTGTGCCCGACGACCAGGTGCTGGGCGCCGTCGACGGCGGCGTGCGCGTGCTGATGGAGGGCCTCGACCTGGAGCGCCTGGTGCTGTCGGCCGGCCCGCTCGGCCTCATGCAGGCGGCGCTCGACGTGGCGCTGCCGTACGCGCACCAGCGCCGCCAGTTCGGCGCCCCCGTCGCCCACGCGCAGCTCGTGCAGGCCAAGCTCGCCGACATGCACACCAAGCTGCAGGCCTCGCGCGCCTACACGTACGCCACGGCCCGCCAGGTCGACGAGCAGGGCCTCGTGCGCTCCCAGGACTGCGCCGGCGCCATCCTCTACGCCGCCGAGCGCGCGACCGAGTGCGCCCTCGACTGCATCCAGCTGCTCGGCGGCATGGGCTACGTCGAGGAGATGCCCGCCTCGCGGCTGCTGCGGGATGCCAAGCTGTACGAGATTGGTGCCGGCACGTCGGAGATTCGCCGCATTGTCATTGGCCGGGCTTTTAACAAGCAATATGCTTGATACAGCGACACGGTCATGTGACTTTTATATTGTGTATGTAAAGCTATTCCCTGCTGGTCCCTAGAAAAACTGCATCGGCGCGTGACCTCCATGGATACAGGTGCACACCAACATGAGTCGTTTTCGGGGGTCTCGTCTCAGGCGCCACGGTGGGGGTCGGGCAAGACATGGGATGGGATGGGAATTCATTGAGCTGACATTTCGCTAGCTGGCCCGGAAGACGCGGGCCATGATTCTTAAGGGGGCTGTTGATATTTTTTTTTTCAGAAAACTAAATCATCCATTTTCTTATCCTTTATTCTCTATTTTATTCTCTCATTCTTATTTATTCCCCCAACGCATGCTGCGCCGCCTCCCTGTCGACTAGGGGCCGGCACGTTGATGAATCAGATGCGTTGTCTCGACTTGCCGGTGGAGACGCTTGTGCCCAATCGATGCGCGTGACTGGCAACTGGGGACTGGAGAACAGAACCAAGGAACAGGCACTGGGACCTGCGGCTGTACCGGCCCGCAGGCGGCGGCACACCTGCAGCACGGGGCGTCCCCAGTTCGAGCTTGGCCGTCACCGATCCATGATGCAACTTTTTGCCGTGCACCACCAACAGCTGTCGACAGTCCATGTCGCCACATGCTCCAACTGTCTGTGTCGATATAAACCCACGGCCGAGCGTCCAGACGCCAATTGCTCCGTAGACCCCTCTCCTGTCCTTCTTTTTCTCGTCCTTTTTCCTTTCTCGCCCTTTTCCCGTTCTCCTCCTCCTCCTCCTCCTCCTCCTCCTCTCGTCCTTCTCCTCCTTTTTGTTTACCTTTGCCTCGGTCTAGACATCCCTCGCTATCGACTGAGCAGCAACACCACGATCCACCCGCCGTCTTGGATCATTTCGATCTGATCAAAACCTCTTCCCCTCCCCCCCCCCCCCCAAACCCTTCAAACCTCCTTCTCACCCACACACATGTCCGGCACCAGCATGCTCGCCCCATTGCTCCGGCACGCCGCCCGGCACGCCGCCCGGCCCTCATCCGCCGCCACCGCACTGCGTCCCTCCATCATGACCGCCTGCCGCGCCCTCCACAATGGCTCCCCTCGTCGCGACAAGCCCGGCAACTACGCGCGCACCGACTCCCACATCGAGGTCGCTCACCCGGCAGAGCATGAGCTGCCCTCCAGCCAGCCCGTTCTCGGCACCGGCGGCCAGTTTGTCAAGCCCACCCTGCCGAGCTTCTCTCTGGACGGCCGCGTCGGGGTCGTCACCGGCGGAGCCCGAGGTCTGGGTCTCGTCATGGCGCAGGGCATGGTTTTTTCGGGGGCTGACGTTGCTCTCGTGGACATGAATGGTTTGTTTTTGAAACACGCGCACACGCACACACACACACATATATATAAAGTCGGCTCGCTAACACGGCTCTCCATGGTAGAGGAAGAGGCCCAGAAGCAAACAAAGCTGCTCATGGATGCCTTTATTCGGGAAAACCCCAACGCTGAGCGGTATGTGAGGGAGAATTAAGTTTTTCTTTTTTTTTTTTGAAAAAAGGAATAAAGAAAAAGAATAAAATAAAAATAAAAATAAAAGAATCAAGAAAAAAAAAGAAACAAAAAAGAATATAAAAAAAGAAAAAAAATTACATTCTCTTTCAATGCCATCAACCTAATAACCACGTAGCATCCCCAACGTCACCGCCCACTACGCCGACGTCGCCGACCCCGACTCCGTCGAAGCCTGCATCGCCCAGGTCGTCCAGCGCCACGGCAAGATTGACCACCTCGTCACCTCGGCCGGCTTTACCGAGAACTTCGAGGCCGTCAAGTACCCCATCGACCGGATGCGCAAGCTCTGGGCCGTCAACGTCGACGGCACCTACCTCTTCGCCACGTCGGTCGCGCGCCATCTCATGGCAAGAAATGCCCCGGGGAGCATGGTTATGATTGGGAGCATGTCGGGTGCCATAGTGAATGTTCCACAGCCGCAAGCGTGAGTTTTTCTTTCTTTTTTTTTTTAAAAAAAAAAAGGAAAAGAAAAAGGTCAAAAAAAAAAAGAAAGAAATTGATACTGATTCGGAATACAGTCCCTACAACGCCGCCAAGGCCGGTATCCGTCATTTGGCGGCTTCGCTGGCCGTCGAGTGGGCCAGCGCTGGCATACGCGTCAACTGCGTTTCTCCGGGATACATGCTCACTGCTCTGTAAGTTTTGTGGTTTGAAGGGAACATGCACATTTTTCTATTTCTTTTTATGTCTTTTTTTTTAAAAAAAAAAAAATACTTTTTTACTTTTTTTTAAAAAAGAATAAAGGAAAGGAACCGAAAAATCAAAACTAACCCACATAGCACCCAAAAAATCCTCGACGAAAACCCCGAACTCAAACAGAAATGGACCTCCCTCATCCCCCAGGGCAAGATGGGCGAGCCCAAGGACCTCATGGGCCCCGTCTCCTTCCTGCTTTCCGACGCAGCCGGCTACGTCACTGGCGCGGATATCCGCGTCGATGGTGGATACACCGTGACGTAAGAGCGCTGATGTTGGGGGGGGTGGAGGTTCAAGTGACACGAAGAGAAAGGAAGAGCGCAAAGCAAAAGCAAAACAAAAGTCATTGTAAAAAGAAAAACGAGCATTTGCATAAAAAGGAATATCGAGTATCGTCGCGCAAGAAGGGTGGCGATGAGATGCTTTCTTTTTTTTTTTTTTTTTTTTTTTTTTTTTTCTTCTCTCTCTCTCTCTCTCTCTCTCTCTTCTTTA